>JAJOZX010004329.1:262500-412481 GCA_023014485.1 Bathynomus jamesi | reverse complement strand
TCAGATGCTCAAACCAGGGATTATCTGGCCCCTTCACCTTCCCAAACAGCTTCTCCCAAACTGCTCCTACTAGGATTTCCAGGATGTGATGTCGACAGGCCAGATAAAACACCTTTTTGTTCAGCATTTTCTCTAGCAGTTTGGCAGCTCCTCTGTGAACTCCACTGTTACTGGATGTAGTGTCAAAAACAAGGGCAGTAACATTATCCGTAAGTTCCCATGTCTCCAGTAAATCCATTGAAGCCTCAGCC
Organism: Bathynomus jamesi; assembly: GCA_023014485.1. Lineage (NCBI taxonomy): Eukaryota > Metazoa > Arthropoda > Malacostraca > Isopoda > Cirolanidae > Bathynomus > Bathynomus jamesi. The sequence goes on along the minus strand of JAJOZX010004329.1, from coordinate 412,230 downwards.
TGAGCTGTGCCAGAAGAATTGTCGATGACAGGTACTCCCAATAACTTTCCTTCAGTGTATGAAGGTGGACCAGACACTAGCACAGCTAAAGTCTCTGAGGTACTTCCAGGTTCACTGCCCAAGACATCTTTGAGCAACTTTCCATCCCAGTGTAAGGCAGCGTACTGTGGGGGTTTTCACAAAACTTGGACATGTGACTCTGGCTGATATTATACCTGGACAGCATTCTGTTGCGACGTGTTGTTGAAGTTGAGATGACGAAGTTATCCAGATCAGCCCCTCCAGCTTTCAAGGTGGCAGAAACCATGGCAGTAACTTGATTGTCTGATAAACCAAGACGATCAGCTGTATTGCAGATGACATCACATTCCATGACCTTCCTTGGAAACGTCAAAGTCACACTAGTCACAGTGTCTTGATGGTGAGAACATCCAGGACGAGGCTGATGGTAATCCATGTCCTCTGTGTTAGCGTGGTTGTCAGTTGAGTCACCCAGGTAATGTCATCCACATGAACAACTGCCTCTTGTTCTGCTGCAGCTGTAAAAGTACAACATGTTAAGACAGTAATTGTTAAGTACATGCTAAATATCGCAATGGAGTAAAACTTAAAACGTTTTGTAACGTTCAAAGTAATTAGTTTTACCTTGTTCTTGTCTATGCTGCAGTCTTTCATTCCTCGCTGCTTGCTGCAGGGATCTTGTCTCAAAAATCTTGTCATGACCAGACATATGACCTTTCCTCTCAGTCTTTTGGTCTTCGTAGAACCTGATATCCTCATCTTTCTTCTCTCTGGATAACAGTCTGTTGTTCTGTATTTCCTGGATTGCATCTGGAGCTCCTATATCGAACAGGCTGTCTAATTCCAGCACAAATGCTCCTCTTTTTCCTCCAGGGTTACTTGCTATTCCTTTGCTTTTCACCAGAGCACGATGTTTCTCATGTAGTTTCATGAAGAGCTTCATTGCGTTGTACTTGGTCATTGTCTTGATCCTAGCCATCTGCCAGAATGGGATGATAGATTCAACTGTTTCATATGCAAGGTCTTGAACCATGGGCCTCCCTGCATTTTCCGGTAAATTCTGAAGATTAAGGAAATACTGGAACGCCTGTCTGTTGGTGGAAGCTGGGAACCACTGATAAAAGCTGAAGGGTATCCAACCAGGAAAGTTTCAGTGAGAGATCTGGTAGATGGCCCAGTTGACACCTGCCTGTGGACAGTACGTGGAGGTTCTGAGATATCAACTGTGCGCCCACGGAGCTCCCTCAGCTCCTTGCTTAATGCCATTGTGAAGTTGTAACTTGTAGATGGTTTTCTAGATTCTGATTGAGTTTCTGTTGTTTCCTGAAAAATGATAGATAATTATTATTATTATTATTATTATTAATTATTATTTATTTATTATTATTTTATTATTATTATTATTATTATTTATTAATTTTATGCTCTTTCATTTGATACCTAATTTGTTGCTCTATCTTGTTTAGATCAAAAGTTAAAGTGCAAAACATAATTCAAGGGACCCCGGAATTGGCGCTTTGGCCGATTTCAAGGCAGAAAATTTAAAGCTCCATACGGCAATGCTTCCCAACATCCTAGGTCAAAATAGTTGTGATTTTCGGCTTTCAGGTCAAAAAGCATGGGAAAATGTACAGAAACCTATGAAAATAAGAAAAAGTTGATTTTTGCACAGGCCTACTGCAGCGTACATGGCAACATTTGGATTAATTATCGATTGGATGTTTTGCGAATCACTGATGGTGCACATATCGAATGTTTGTAACAACGTTACTTAATAAAAGAAACTTTTGAAAATACAGATTCTAAATAATCTTGTTTAAGAATTTAAGTGTGTTATCAAGAATTTTATTAAAAGATGAAATTGTACAGATAATTTTCGGACACACTGGAATTTCTAAAAAACTTGTCAAAACTTGGTATCAGAAAAACTTAATGAGATTCTCTGTAAAATGGGACAACACTGGAATTTCTACACTTCATGGTTGACTTTTAATAACAGCCAAAATTGTACAGATAATTCTCGGACACCCTGTGTATATATGTATATATATATATATATATATATATATATATATATATATATATATATTATATATATATACAGGGAGTCAAAAGTAGCGCCCGATTTCTGTCAGTTGATTGTTTGTTTGTCATTTGTATTACAGTGTACAAGAAGGTAGAAATAAATGAATGACATGTTTATCTGACCATTTATTCGGGGGAAAATTATTACGGAACTGTACCGGAACTGTATCTGCAAGACAATTATTAACAACATGACTTCCCAGAAAGAATCTGACAGCCGAAAAAACAGAAATCGGGCGCTACTTTTGACTCACCCTGTATATATATAGCATATTTTTATTTTTTTTGTTTTGTTTCAAAGTATGACCGCTCATGGCCACCAAAAGAAAGGTGGATAGCAGAGCGAACACAGGACGAAGATTATGGAACAGCTAATGGAAATGAACAATAGACGGGGGAGGAGGAGGAGGAGGGGGTTGGGGAAGCAGAAAGATCATAGCGGAGTAACAGCCGGTAAAGAAGTCGGGAGCGAAAGAGGAAGGAGAACAACCCGGTTATCGAAAAGTAGGGACCTTCAGATAGAATAGCGCCAAGCCTATCAGAAGGCCCGACGCTCTCCAAAAAGGGAAAATACTCTGCGCGCAGCGCAGAGTAAAGCGGACACTCCACCAGGAGGTGGGCAACTGTAAGGAAAACGTTACAATTGGGACATCGGGGCACCCGATCCCCGGCCATCAAATAGCCATGGGTCAGGTGGGTGTGGCCAATACGGAGGCGGGCCAGAGCCACCTCCCCATGGCGCGACCGATGGAAGGAAGAAGCCCAACATCCCAATTTGGGTTTAATCTTGCAAAGTTTGTTATCTGTAGCGCCATCCCAGCGACTCTGCCACCGGGAGCGCAAAAACCTACGGAAGCCAGGGATACAATCGGAAAAGGGGAGGAACACGGGTGAAACCTGTAGTCGGCACGCGGAACGGGCAGCTCGATCGGCAGCCTCATTACCAGCCACGTTAACATGTGCTGGGACAGGGTCAAAACACTCCAGGCCATCCAGGGCACTGCGGGAATCCGAATAGATGACAAACGACCCATCCGGATGCTCCCACACCACCTCCAGAGCGCTCAGAATGGCATAGAGCTCCGCCGTGAAAACGGAAGCCTCATCAGGGAGACGGGTACATCGGGGAGCAAGGGCAGACGACTGGGGAACAGCCGCGGCCCCAACGCCCCCCGACGACCTCGAGCCATCCGTGAAGACCGCAACACATGCAGAGTGACACGCCGCATGCTGAAGGAACAGAGACAGAAGCAAGGCAGAGTCAGAATCGGCCCTGCGAACGGGGCGCAACGCCCTACAGCACGCAACAGGGGTGCTCTCCCAAGGTGGAACACCTTTGAAAGAGACCGGTATAACGGATGGAGGAGGAGTGCCCATACCATCGAGGAGGGAGGTCACCGTGTCGGTGAAATACCAACCCCCATCCCGGCAGAACGCCCTCTCCACCACCTGGAACAGAGGAGAGTTGGGAAGACGGAGGATCCGGAGATAGTGCTTAGCAATGAGGAACGACCTCCGATCCCCCAAGGGAGGGATGTCGCACTCAACCTGCAGACTATCAACCGGAGAGGAGCGGAAGGCGCCAGATGACATGCACAGTCCTCTAGAGAGGACCGGATCCAGTATCCGAAGGGCCGTACGGGAGGCGGAGCCATACACCACACTCCCATAATAAAATTTTGACTGTACCAGGGACACGTACAAACGGAGGAGTGTCCGCCTATCCGCGCCCCATGTAGTATGCGACAGATGTCCCAGCAAATCCAGGGTACGTCTTGCAGACTGGCGCAGCCGGCGAAGGTGTGGAACCCAGCTCAAACGGCTGTCGAAAACCATACCCAGGAAACGCACTGACTGAATGAGGGCCAGAGGCTGACCACCGAGTGTAAGATTAAAGGTCGGGACGGCGCGGATCCCCGTCTCCTCGGCGGAAGGAAGGCCACACACGAAGTCTTCGGGGAAGACAGCGTAAGGCCCACCGACGACGCCCAGCGTTCAACCCGATTGACCGCGAGTTGGACTTGCCTCTCCACGAGGGGGGGACTCGTCCCCGCGGCATAGACAGCCAGATCGTCGGCATAGATGGAACATCGCACCGAGGGCGGAAGGGCTCCCGTAGCGCAGACATGACCAGATTGAAGCAGGAGACGCTCAAGACACACCCCTGGGGCACCCCCTCCTCCTGAACATACAGGTCAGATAGGGCCGCCCCATTACGGACGCGGAAAGTGCGACGGCAGAGGAAGTTACGAAGAAATGTGGGCAAAAAGCCCACAAAACCAAGAGACTTCAAACGGTCCATGACAACTCCCCGACGGGTCGTGTCATAGGCCTTTTGGACATCAAAAAAGACGGCCAGAACAAGATTCCGGCGGGAAAAGGTCTCCCGTACATCATGACCAAGGAGGAGAAGGGGGTCCAGAGTACCCCGAAATCGACGAAAGCCATACTGGGTCGGGGGGTATAACCCAAGCGACTCCAGTGTAAAGGAAAGTCGGACGGCCACCATCTTTTCAAGAGCTTGCATAAGCAGCTCGTCAAGGCAATACGCCGATAGCCGCCACCTCCTCCGGATCCTTCCCCGGCTTAGGTATCGGGACCACAATCGCCTCCCTCCAACGGGAAGGGAACGACCCCTCAACCCACACCCGGTTGAAAAGATCCAGCAAGAAGTGTAGGGCCATCGGGTGCAGATTCCAAAGAAAGTCATACGGAATGTCATCAGGACCAGGGGCGGAAGAACGACGGGTTGCCAAGGCAGCCCGAAGTTCCCGCATCGTAAAGAGATGGTTATAGGGCTCGTTCCCAGGCGGCTGGAACGTAACATTCGACAAAGGACGATCCGCAGCTGAAGGCGAACAGGAAACCGCAGCAAAAGCCCCAGCCAGCCGATCGGCCACAGCAGCAGGATCCGAAAGGAAGCCGTCCCCGTCTCGAAGGACAGGGCGACTAGCAGGGACCGGCTTCCCCTCGATACTACGTACCTTCCGCCACACAGCAGCAGAAGGGGTAGACGAGGAAATGCCGGACACAAAAGCACGCCAAGAAGCCCGACGGGCCAACTTGAGAGTCCGGCGGGCGAAAGCTTTCGCCCGCCGCATCTCAATCAAGTGGTCCGCGCGCCGGGTGCGGTGGAAGCGGCGCGTCGCCCTCTTCCTCTCGCACACCGCCCGGTGACATGCTGGAGTCCACCACGGGACGCTACGTGTCCGCGGGTTACCGGAAGATCGAGGAATACAGTCCTCCGCGACGCCCATCAATACCCGCTCGAAGAACTCCAAGCTCTCATCCACAGAGCCAAAGCTCAACACCGAACGGGCAATGACGGAACGAGCTCTGAAGGATGGCCAGTCAGCCCGCGCAAGGCACCACCTCGGTCGAGACGAGACACCCGCTGCAGTCCGACCGGCTCAAGACAGACTGGGTAATGATCACTGCCATAAGAGTCCCCCAACACCTTCCACGAAAAATCGAGTAAGGCATCGAGGCGCAGTGTTCCCTCTAAGGTGTGCGCGTGTGCGCGCGCACATGGGGTTTTATTGCCGCGCACACAGCCAAATTTTATGCGCACAAAAATTTAAAGTTAATTGGACATAAACAAAAATTATTTTCAAATGCTTAAGTTTTCTGTTATCTTAACTTTTTCAACACAAGAAACACAACTGTTTATGTTATCTTCATTTACTAATTGGCAACTCCGTATATCTATATCTATATCTTACGACATAAATACTGAATCATTTGAATGAGTCACGGTTGCTGAGCTGACTCAGTTATTGTCTGGAGTTTCAACGTTCTGCGTAGCTGGTGCATAGTGAAATATTTGTTACCAATAGTTTGTTGATATATAGTCAAATTCATTTTCCAAAATATACGACAATAGCTTTCGTAATATTTACTAGTTCATTACGGAGTACCGTTACGGTATGTCGGGAGTAAACTAATAATATTAAGGAAAGTGCCTAAAAGATATTTATATTCGGTATAAACCGACCAACTTTATTGCGCGTATTGCTGTCGTGTGCGGGATTACGTGTTCCAGTTGCAATGTTACTTTCTTTAAAATTGGTTCTTTTGACCCAAAGGAATTGTAACCTAACTTAACCTAGGTTAGGTTAAATCAATATAAGGCCTATTCCCATAATTTTCTTCGGTTTATCCGTCTCTAATGTATTCATCCGTGCAGACGAAAAAGGCCTAGGCTGCCTATATACTCTAATCTTTATTTACGAATGGAGGTATCGGCTTCTACTCTTAATTTATCGGATATTATTAATAATTATTATTATTATTTAAATCATTCATAAATTCTTAATAATACTATTATTAGGGTAAATTACAAGGAGACAGCCCCTCGCTGAATTATTAGTTTATTATGATGAAAAATATACCACACGTCGTACCGTACGACATGTTGCATGAGTATGTCACTGCCAGGCGTAAAAAAATGTTTTATGGTGGTCATTTTATAATAAAATTTTACTAATTTAATTATTAAACATTTTATGTTTAACCTTTTGAACCACAACTCTTCATAATGATTGTGTGACAGAACCCGCTAAAAACCTGAAATTTCAGCTATGTTTGCATACGATTTTCTCAATAAGTTTCATTTCGATTTAAATAAATTAGGTACCGCGGGCGTTAGAATATAGTATTTTCTCTAATTATGGAAGGTAAATTCAATCAAACGCGTTTTCTGTGAACTATATCTTATTCTAAAATATAAAGTAAGAATACATATAAATTATATATATGTGTATATGTACATTATGTATATATATATATATAAATGTATGAGTCCAAATCTACCCAATGGCCCGAATAGGTTAATATTATGTTCAATATAATAATAATATGTTTTGCTATGCAATCATTTTACGTTATTTAGCATAAATATAGGTACAATTTTATGATAATTGTTTGTTTTTGTTTCAGATTTTAAAATTAATGAACCGACACTATAGTTAATTCAGCATGTCTTTATCAGTAAAATAACAAGTTACCTTTACGGTAATTGCAGTGTTATAAGTTTGCTCAAATAATACTGGTGTGCGCATGTAATGAAACATTCGTACTCTTTAATTTAGAAGTTATTACATCTTATAATTAACCCATTACACCAATGCATAAAGGAGCTAAACGGAAAAGAGCTGCAAATTTCTTTAAGACAGAATGGATGGAAGTATATATAGAAACAGCAACACCAAAATCTGATAGTGATTTGCGCGTGCAGTTGCGAGACATATTCACTTTCAATTCCGATACTGGAGTGATTTGTAATTATTGTCGAGATGCAAAAGTAGTAGGGGAATTTGCATGTGGAAAGATGTGGGGTGATGTATGGAAACTTGACTTTTTAAGGCGTCATTTATCAAGCAAATCTCATTTAGACGGTGTAACGAAACTTAGAAATAAAAATCCTTCATTACCAGCAAAAGGTCTGCTCAGAATGTTGCATGAAAGTCCTGAAGAAAGACAAAGAAAATTAATGTTTTGCGAGCGAAAACGTTCAAATCAAGAAGAAGTTCAAGTTTTAATTGATAATGTTATTTTAGCTGTTAAAATGAATAATTCCATGTTCTCTGTTCAGGACATTAATGATCATATGTCAAAGTATGTTAATATTCCAGATAATTGGAGAAGTAAAAATTATGCATTTGAATTTTTGGAGAATATTAACGCCATTGTGCAAAATGATGTAATGACAGAAATAGCTTCAGCAACGTTTCATACGTTAACTCTTGACGAAAGCACGGATATTTCCGTCAACAAAATGTTGGTACTTTATTTCAAATATAGAGCTCAAAATTCTACCGAATATAAAACGACATTTGGTGGAATAGTAAAATTACAAGCATGTGATGCTTCTACAGTTGTTTCTACAATCGAGCAGTTTTATGAAGAACATAATCTTGACTTTAAAAAAATGGTTATGTTCACATCTGATGGTGCCTCGGTAATGTTGGGTCGGCTTAATGGCGTGGCTGCGCAACTGAAGCGTAAAATTCCTCATTTAGTTGTACAACATTGTGTTGCCCATCGCGAAGATTTGGGTATTTGTGATACTTGGAAAGAATTCAAGCTGATAAGGAACATCGAAACTTTAATTAGGACCATATATACATTATTTTCCAGATCTACAACAAAGAAGAGCAAATTCGAAGGGATTGTTATTGCTTCTGAAAATAAGTCGGTTGCCTTCAAACCTCTTAATGAAGTACGGTGGTTGTCGAGACATTTTGCACTGGAAGCAATAATTAGAAATTATGATTCTTTAATAGTGTATTTTGAGCAGGATGTATCAAATGATCCAATTTCAAATTATTGTCACACAAAATTAACTAACCCTGAGTACCGAATAGCTTTGGAAATTTTGAATGATGTTTTGGGTGATTTGGCTTCCTTGTCTAAGCTTTTACAGAAGCGTAATCTAACACCACTAGATGCAAATCATCTTGTTCATGGTAAATTGAATAAGATAAAAGAACAATATCTTGGTGAAAAAATTTCATGGAGTAAACATGTACAAACACTCCTTAACAAATTTCATGAAGAAAATATTGAAGTTGATACTTGTTCTTTGTTGAATTTCATAAAAACGCTTTGTGTTCACATGGAAGACCGGTTTCCTAAGAACGAAGTAAAAGAATGGTCTTTATTTGATTGTTCAGCAATTGCAAAATGCAACTTTGGCTTTGGAGTTGAAGAAATTCAATATTTGTGTTCCAAATATGTCGATTTTCTAAATGAAAGGGATGTCATTATAGAACAGTACAATGACTTTAAATTTATTGCAGGTGAAAAAATAAAAGTGAAACTTATTGAAAACTATGCTGATATGGTGGTTTTTGTCCTCCAAAATGAACAATTTAAAGATCTTGCAATATTGATGGACATAGGAGGAACTTTTTTAGCATCTAGTGTGGACTGTGAACGTGGTTTCAGTTTGATGAACTCGATAAAAAATAAGCTGAGAAACCGTTTACAAGAAAATCATTTAGATATGCTTATGCGTGTGAAAAGTTACCTAAATGATGGAGGAACAATCAACCTTGAAAGAGTATATTCAAGATGGGCAAATCTGAAAGACCGTAGAGAAAAACAATAGTAAGAAGAAACTAGTATAAACCATTAAAATTCAATATATTGTTTAATTTTACTTAAAATATTTTTAATTTGGATGTTCTTATAGAAAATATATTTATTTATAGAATAAATGAATGTAAACTTCATTACTCATAGTTTTATTGTCTCCTTAAAAAGTATAATATGGTGCTATGTTTTAAAATAATGATACAATTGTTAATCTTTCAAAATCATCTACCTCCTCTTTATTGATTTTTTTGATGATTCAATGAATGATGCCAAATTATAAAGTTTGCACAATTTTATAACATTATTGGGAATGTTGCACACAAGAAACAAAATGCGCACATAAGCAGCACAAAATTAGAGGGAACATTGATCGAGGGACACCAAGGAGAGATCAATACAGGTAAATGAACCCGTGGGTTCGTGGAAGTAAGTAGGTTCACCGGAATTGAGGCACGCAAAGGAAAGTTCCTCCATTAAGGAGAGCAACATACCAGCAACATTAGTCGACCGGACATCTCCCCAAGCCGGGTTGCAACTGTTAAAGTCCCCGAGGAGGAGAAACGGTCGAGGTAGTTGCAACATCAACTCGCGAACCGCGTCGCGAGGAGGGGGGTCATGAGGAGGAATATAAATCGAGCAGGCAGTGTACTGGCGATCTAAAATAGCCGCACAGCCACAGCCTGCAAGGAAGTGCGAAGAGGCACACCTCGCGATGGTAACGAATAATGCACATAAATCGCCGCACCCCGCCGGCGTGTGTGCTCATCCGGGTGTAAGGGAAACCAACATAGCCAGAGAGACGAGGGAGACCCCGCGCAGCCAGGATAGTCTCCTGGAGACAAACACAGGAAGACCGCTCGCTCTTCAGCAGGGAGGCAAGGTTCTCCCAGATAGCTAAAAGCCCCCTACAGTTCCAATGCAAAATGGAACTGTAAGGGGAAGTGGCATTATAAGAGGCAGAGAAAACAGAGAAATAGCCACGGACCAAGCTGAGCAGCAAACTCAACGGTCCGCAACCAGGGACGGAATCGGCTTCCCCGACTCACCCCGAACGGGGGGGGTAGGGGCCACCGACCCCGCAGCTGCTTCACCCGTAGTAGAACGAGAGGTGGAGAGTGGAACAGGGAGTTCAGAGGGGGGCTCCCCTGGGTGGGGGAGAGACGACGAGACGGGCCCAGCCGAAACCCCCGACTCCCCACCAGAGGGGGGCTGGGGAGAACCAGATGTTCGAGGGCTCGTCAAACCAGACAAGCACTGACGGGGGGGGGGAGGAAAGGTCCACCACAGGTGGGAGAGGTAGATCCAGGAGAGAGACCCGACCACTCTCAGCAGGAGCCGAAGGGAAAGAGACTCCATGAAGAAGGGCCAGGCTCCTCTCGACCGGGTCCACCATGGGAACAGAGTCAGTAATCGAGGGTGTCATGGGGCGGTGTACCTCAACCGACACCCGGACACTGGTCGGGGCACCGGGAGGTGACGCCTCACCAGCCCTCCGTATAGGGGGGGGGAGTCCCGAGCGGATCAGGAGCGGCGCGCCGCTTCCCCTCCGGTGAAGAAGGGGAAGCAGGGCGAGCAGCGGTCATGATCGGGTCTGGAGGACTCCGACTCCGACCACGGCGACGTTTCCTCCTCCCCTTCGGGGCATCACCTTCCCCACCCGAGAGACGAGTAGGCAAAGATCCAGACCCCAAGGCCGGAGAGGGAGAAGGGGCACTTGTAGGCAGGGAATCAGATGGGATGTCTGAAAGTGAGGCAGAGGAACAAGAAGGGCCCGCGGCGCCAGGAGGACCACCAACCCCCGGAACTTCCAGGGGGGGGGGCACCACTCCGGTAGACGCCGGGGTAGCACGGGAGGGGCCCGAGGACCCGCCAGGGCCAAGAGCCGCAGCATAGGACAACCCCCGCCGCGGCTCCCTGTCACGGACCCTATCGCGCTCCTCCCGCGCACTAAGGAATTCGGTAGTCCTTAAGGACCGCACCTCGAATTCAAATTTGAAAACGGGGCAGTCCCGAGAGGAGGAAGGGTGGGCCCCCGAGCAGTTCGAGCACCGCGGGGGCTTCGTGCACGGGGTAGGGTGCGCAGGCCCACCGCAGCGGACACATAGCTTACCCTCACGGCGGCACGCAGAGCTAACATGGCCGAACCGGTTGCAGCCAAAGCAACGAACCGAGTCAGGCACATATGGTCGCACCGAAAACTCACACGACCGGCGATCACCCACGCCCCAGAACACCTGGGCCGGAGGCACAAGGGAGTCAAAGGTCAGGAGCAGACGAGCGGACGGGGTAAGAGCACCATCCCGGCGCGACGAAAAGCGGAAGACCTTCGTTACCCCCTGGGGGGAAAGATCCTCCTGCAATTCGCCAACCGGGATTGACAGCAGACGAAAAGCGAAAATGGTGCCCTGACAGCTATTCAATTGCGGATGGGGAGTCACAGAAACTCTGCAACCCAAGACATCCTGCAACTGTAGAAGGGACTCAGTCACCCCCGAAGAACGGGACTTCAAAAGAAGAGACCCATCCTTCAGAGGGCGGATATCATAACGACAGGGAACCCCCACCGTCTTAAGGCGCTGAAACACCCGTTCCGAGTTGCCCGGAAGGGAGCCAGCGGAAGGGCGGAGAACAAGGAACCTGTCCACCGGACAGAAATTGACAGCCGGGACAGGTCCATGTGTAACGGTAACCGAGAGTAGGCGAGAGAACAAGGGCCGCGAAGACCCCGCACTACGGCCACCACGAGTCCGGCCACGAGAGCCAGACGCCGCAGAGGACGAGAGGGGGCCATACGGCTTGAAGGTCAATCCAGCGGAGGCAGAGGCCGCTGAACGACCAGAAGTAGTAGTCTTATCCAAATCCAAGGGCGGGCCAGAGTCGTCAACAGGAGGGGATTGAAGTTTAGAAATTGAACCCATAAACAATAGCTTTACAAAAAAGACAGCCTCGGACCCAAGGCAATGCACCATCCGCCGCTGCATCCTTCAAGGCGCAGGCCCAACGTCCCGGGTAGCCCGCCCCCAACCTGACTGTCGTTTTAAAAACAGCAGATTGGCACTACGGAGGTTTGTCCGTTAAGGGCCAAGCAAAGATCCAATCCAGACGCAGCAGCGGTCCGGGCGCCCGTACCGTCCCCAGAGCACGGCTCAGCCACGGAGCGATGCCCCCCGCGGGTGCACCCGATGACCCCAAGACTGCAAAATACAAACAGAGGGGGGGGGATACTACAATTAACAGAGGCACAAGACCGAGTCAAGACAAAAGAAATTCCGGGAGAGACGGAAAAAAAGGGGGAGCAAAAGAAAGAAAAAGAAAAAAAGAAAAGAAAAAAAAACGCAACTAGGTAACTCTTCGCCCACACCCCGCGAGGAGTTGAGGAAACCCCAACAACCCACGAGGTGTACGAGCCCCCTCGGCCCGGCAAGCCGGAGTACCTAATCGAGGGGATGCAGCATATATATATATATATATATATATATATATATGCAGCATATATATATATATATATATATATATATATATATATATATATATGCAGCTATATATATATATATATATATATATTATATATATGCAGCATATATAATTTATATATATATATATTATATATATATATCTATATATATATGTATATATATAATATTATAATATTATTATATTATATATTATAATAGGGCGTGTGTGTGTGTGTGTTCCAGCCATAGGTCCAAAATGGAACCAGTTACAAACATGAAACTTCACACACATATTGATTAGGTCCCGAGGTTGTGCACCTGGGTGTTGAATGCTCGGTTAGGTTAAATGAATGTCCGGTTAGGTCAACTGTACACCCTTGACGATTGGTTAGGTTAAGTCGACATATTTTCGTTAGCTTTAACGAAAATATCACGAATGAACCTAATCAATCGTCAAGAGCGTACAATTAACCCAACCAGGCATTCAATTAACCTACCCGTGCATTCAATTAATCTAATCGGGCATTCTGGGCATTTAATTAACCTAATCGGGCACTCAGTTGACCTAACTTGGCATTCAATTAACCTAACCTGGCATTCAATTAACCTAACCGGGCATATATATATATATCGTTAATCCACCCGGGCAACGCCCTGGTCGCTCCGCTAGTATGTATATATATATATATATATATATATATATATATATATATATATATACACCTTGGTTGAATGGTTTGTTCTTAGGGAAGCGTAACTTAGCGAGGAATAGGAGGACGAAAAGATGGTACATGTTTATTAACAGACGTTTCGGAAAATTCAATTTCCATCATCAGTGCTAAAAATTTTAAAACAAGTAAAAATAAATAAGTATAATAAATAAACGAACAACAAATTAAAATGGCGCAACAATTAGCGAGAATCAAAAACAAGTTACAATGTGTATTAAATTAAAAGATTAAAAGTTAAATGATATAAAGAATAAAAGTATGGATAATAAGTAAAATATAAAATGGTTTAGGTAGAACAGAATTGTAAAATTACTTACAATTAGTGAAAATTAAAAGCAAGTTACAATGTGTATTAAATTAAAAGATTAAAAGTTAAATGATATAAAGTATAAAAGTATGGATGAAAGTAAAATATAAAATGGTTTAAGTGAAACAGAAATTGTAAAATTTCTTACCAGATTGTAATGAGACTAATTATACAGAAGGTTGGGAATGGTTGCCTGTTGAAAGAATTCCATTGGGACGATGGAGCCGGGCGGAGTGATAGTGGATTTCTTTTGAAAGTTTATTTGGCAATGTTTAAATTGAAAGCGGAACTGTGATCGTTGAGGGTTGGCTGGATACTAAGGATGTAAAGGGACTCAAGTATACGGAGGTCGATTAGTTGGTTGGCTGAGTTGATAATTTTGAAATTGGAGGAAAGTAACGGGTGGTTGTGGAGGTGGCAGTGATCCCTTATTGCAGATTTGGAGGGTTTGTTCAGGGGCTGTGAAGTTCTTGTAGAAATCCCACGATGCTCGTCCACTCTTGTTTGATATTGGCGGATGGTACTGCCAATATAGTTCGCTTTGCAGCAAACACAATTAAAAGCGTAGATAGTGGACGAAGCAAGTGGCTGGGGTGTTTTTTCTTTATGGTTGAGGTAGGATTTGATACGTCTGTTAATAAACATGTACCATCTTTTCGTCCTATTCCTCGCTATATATATATATATATATGAAAATTATTTCACGAAAGTAACACGTGAAAATATTTATGATGCTTCGTGGTTTTATTCATCATATATATATATATATATATATATATATATATATATATATATATATATATATATATATATATATATATATATATATATATGTGTGTGTGTGTGTGTGTGTAATTTATTTTTTTGGAGTGAGTTAGAGCATTCATATTGAAACTAACTTTAAAAGTTAATAGAATGATAATAGAATGATACCAAAGGACTACAGTACATACCAAATACATATCGAAATAGCTGAGGAAATTGATATCTCTAGAATCAAGATTAACTGTTTTTCTACATACACAATATATCATATATAAAATATATGATGCAAATATAGCGAAAGAGTATTACTTTGCTCGAAATGAATCTGCGGTACCCAAAATGCAGTTCAACAACCTTTCCTTTTATTAATAGCCATTTCCTCTTCTTGATTCTAGTACGAGTATAGATCGTAGATAGGGATCTAAATTAGTATATAAGAGTATGTGCTTATATATAAGAGAAATGGGAGAGTTCTTAAGATATTATTGTTGAATGTAATTCATAACACATCTTCCGTTATTAGATGATCGTATGGAGACCATTAAATTTTATCTTTGGCGTCGCTAATATTATTTTTATAATTATAGAATTCGTTCAGAAAACAAATATGGCGTCGACTCTGTAGTGGAATTTTAACTCTATCCGCGACACAAATTAGGTTGACGATCGTTCACCACCAGTATGAATATTAGATCCATTCAAAGTTACACGCTAGTGTATCACTTCAGAAAGGGGAAAGAGTTAGAAGTTATTATATTGGTGTTTCATCTCTTATATGAATAATAGCCTACGTCGTTGAATATCAAATTAGATAAGCCTATATGAATCTAAAACTTCTAGTAAGTTATTCTTAGAATTAAGTCTTGCGTTAATACTCTCTCAGTAAATGATGATTGTACAAGAAAAAGGGAGTTTTAATCTTTATCCAGTTCTCATACATATACGACTAAAAATGATTGCTTGTATACAAGAGCGACCTTTTGTCGAGATGACAGAGTTCTGATGAAAAGGTTGACGTTGTCGTTTCAAAGATTTCGCCATTTTATTATACATAGAAGGTATTACAAATTTTGTTTTAAACCTTAAAATTTTTTTAGGTCGCCATGTTTGTTCGGTGAGTATCTTTATCCAGTGTATTTGGCGCGTATATTTTAATTAATATGTATGTTAATGGTATTTTTGTGGTTTTTGTTGTGGAGATTGTCATGTAATTGTATCACCACAAAAATAACACCCGAATATAATTTCTGAAGCTCACTTAATCAATTTTATTGACCAGATTCCAAATACTTCAAATCAGAACATGATCACTTGAACTTCAAATGGTTCAGGAGAGTACTGTAGGTGCAGAAGTTCTCAGTGGTGGGCACGCGCAACGATTTTTGTAGCGCCGCAGCCGCAACCGCAACTCTGCTGAAATAGTTGCGCCGCACGCGCAAGCGCAACCCTTTTCAAAAAGTTGCGCCGCAAGCGCAACCGCAACGCGCAACTTTTGAAAAATAAATAAAATAATATTAAAATAAAAAGCCTTTTTACAAGTTAAACAAAATATATCTGATACAGAAAAAGATAATATCAATATTTTATTACAATATATAATAAATGCAAAAAAATCACTACATAAGAGCCAGGTTCCCCTTCATGAACACCAGCATCTCAAAGTGTGGATCGGAGAGTCCAGCCCGTTTTGGCTTCAGAACATCCTTCCCCAAAGAGAACAGACGTTCTACAGCCGCACTTGAGGGAATGGGTGTGTTATACTGCACAAAGAGGTCTGTCAGTTCCTTGCAAGTGAACACGTTCCTCGCGATATTTTTCTCCGGCCTCTGGTCCAGGAAACTGTTCACCAGCATTGTGCTCTCCTTCTTCTGTTTGCTGATTACTCCTGTGTCGTACAGCTGCTCGAGGAAGTCCCCTTTGTCTGCCGCTTCCGCATCACTGCTGCTGCTGCTGAACTCTTCATCCTTCCTGGCCCTGTCCACCAACTTCCAAAAACTTCTGAAGGCAGTAGCCGTGCTTACTCTCCATATGCTTCCGGAGGCTGTATCTTGACTTCTTGTTGGCTGAGAAGACCTTCTTATTGGGCCTGCAGCGGACACACTCGTACAGGAAGTTGTCCGTGTGGCCCTGTGCCTGGGCCTGACCCTTGAACTCAAAAAAGTCGGCCAAGTAAGGCCAGGGGTTAACGGTAGGGGCCCCCGATCCTGAAGCGGAAACCTCACTGACACTTGCTTCAGTCTCAGGGGAACGGCTGTCAACATTCTCAGTCACTTCAACCTCTCTGTCCATGTCCTGGTCGGCAGAATCAGTGCTGTCGGCCACAAACACCACAAAACGATCCATAATACTAGTACTAAAAAGTAAAAAGAAACGAAAACAACAGAAAGTCAGACAGTGATACTGGCGCATTGAGAATGTGACTGAATGTAAACAATTGAAGTGCAGTGTTGCCAGATAAAAATATTTAAGTTACATTCGCTTGGGTTATTTTTACAGAGAAGTAATATTAAATGTTGCGCGTTGCGCGCTAATCTTGAAACTGCATATATAAGTTGCGCCGCAAACAATTCCGCAACTCTGTAAAAATGTGCGGCGCAAGCGCAAGCGCAACCAAAAATGTTGCGCCGCAAGTTGCACCGCAACTTTTTGCGGCGCAACTGCCCACCTTTGGAAGTTCTTTATATGAACATTGTGCACTGCGTCTAGTCAACCTAAAAACTATATCACACACACACACACACACACACACACACACACACACACAAATTCACACATATATATCGATCAATTTGCTGACCTTTATCATTCTTAATATTTTTCTATCTCTCCCTCTCATATATCTTAATAACCTTAGTTTCGTTTCCGCCCGAAGTGTTCTTTCTGACGAAGCTCAAACTTATGCCCCATCTTTCATATATATATTTAGTGTATTACATATTTCTAACAAAGAACATACAACCGTTTATTAAACTATTTTTATTTATTTTTATTCAATATGGCTTTTAAGCGTTTGGTCCGTCGATCAGAAGGATTGATCGGTACCACTCGGGGGAACCAAACGTCCCTCATACCAATGATGAAGGATGCTATTGCTGGACATTTCAAAAGAGTAGCTTTATTGTTTTATCAGTATTTTAAATTTGCACCCAATATTGAAATATTGGGCGCCTATGTTGATGAAGATTTACACTAAAACGCTACCAGATACAGATGTCCAGCAAGCAAATTTAAAAACTACAGATTATAAGCTTTCCACAAAGCATGGTTTCATCTGGTTCGCCTTAGTGGTACCGATTGGCCAAAATTTGGGGTCTGGCTCACGTACTATTTAGGCTTTGCTGGACTTTCCGATTAATTAAAAGATAACATGTTAACACGTTAATTAATACATATAAATAACTACTGTATATGAATAAACGTTAATTAATTTAGAATACAAAGACGAACTTATAAGTGACTATATATTTGTATTCAAGTTATTATTATAGGTATCATATGAAGACAATATAAAGAATTGATAGTTAAATACGAGAAAGACAAATATTACAGTATGTACATTTGGTCCAAATGATTCATCAGTGATCTTTTATTAAGAGAGATTGTTAAGTATAGTCAACCTAACGTGTGTGCGTGTGTAGGTGTGTGCGTGTGTAGGTGTGCGCGCGTGTAGGTATGCGCGCGTGTAGGTGTGCGTGTGTGTAGGGTGTGCGTGTTGCATTAATCTAAAATTACTCCATTTTATGTTTGTAATTGATAAGACACGTCTAAACTCCAGAATATTGATTACAAACACTGAAATCTCTCTTTGTGTGGCTCGATATAGACTTCAACGAGACTTCAGGTTTGTACCTACGTTTTCCTGTCTATAAATATAATTTTTTTTTTCTCTCTCTCCCCGCCCTCCGCTCCCTCCTTGCCAGAGGCAGGTATGGAAAAAGGATGAAGAAAATACCTTGACCCTGGAAAAGTAGCCAAGGAAATTTTACAGGAAAGTGGAGAATATATAAATAGCTCTATATTTGGCATGCTCACAGAGACACCGTGCAAGCGAACTCCTGCAGAGTTATGTTATGTTTTAGTCTTAAACTATGAGAGTATTTTAAGACTAAAACATAACATAACTCTGCAGGAGTTCGCTTGCACGGTGTCTCTGTGAGCATGCTAAATATAGAGCTATTTATATATTCTCCACTTTCCTGTAAAATTTCCTTGGCTACTTTTCCAGGGTCAAGGTATTTTCTTCAACCTTTTTCCGTACCTGCCTCTGGCAGGGAGGGAGCGGAGGGTGGGGAGAGAGCCTTCTACTTTTCTATCCAGTTTTCTACTACTGCTAGGATAGCTGAAAGAAAAATAAACTTGTTTAATAACAGGAACCTCCCAGAGTGGACCGGAAGGTCTTTGAGGCTTCTTCTTGTCTCTCTCTCTCTCGTTAATCCTGCTTAAAGTGAAAAAAATTCTTAATTCAACTTCTTACTCGGTTCGTCTCTAAGAATATAAATCAGCTTAACTTCTTCCAGATAAAAGATGGAAGCTTAGATAGACGTTTTATTTTTGCTTCATTTTTCATTTCCGATGAAATAAAGAAAAATCTACCTTTTGAAAAGAGGGGAAAATGTGGTTTTAAATTGTTTTGTAAATGCTATTTCATTTCAGAGTTTCGTGCGTACGTACGCAAGAGTTTTATTGACGGATAAACGGGCTACGTCGTAGTCAGTGTTGTAACACCGCTTCCCGTTGATCAGCAAATTTAAGCGACATTGGGTTGGATAGTATTTGGATAAAAGACCGTTCTCCGCGCCCAGACTATGTAGCGACCCGTGGTTCGGATCCCAAGTAAAGCTGTAGGTCTCCGTTATATGACGTTAAATGTTGCGAAGGAGGTTAAACCCCATAATTACATTATTTGAAGGATAAACGCGAAAAATTAG
Source organism: Bathynomus jamesi (assembly GCA_023014485.1). Classification (NCBI taxonomy): domain Eukaryota; kingdom Metazoa; phylum Arthropoda; class Malacostraca; order Isopoda; family Cirolanidae; genus Bathynomus; species Bathynomus jamesi. The sequence goes on along the minus strand of JAJOZX010004329.1, from coordinate 392,840 downwards.
TACATCTTTCAAAGACATTTTGCTGTATGTGTAAAACACGCTCGGTCGACGCGTGTACGTACATTCATGCATCAAATGTTACTTTATTGAACGATAAGAAATAAATAAATTGCGGTACGTTCTTAATTTTATTTTTAATTACATGAAGTGAAATAAATAAACGACACTCGCTCGCTAAATAACCACAGATTTGGCGCGATGTTTACATCTGCTGCTCGCCTCCCGCCAGCCTATCACAACGCGCCTCAGTCAATGTCTCTCAGCGCTATCAACGACAATTAACATTAGCAGCAATGTCAGCAGAGGGAAAGGTTACAGTCTTCGGGAGGAGATGATCTTCGCGTCTTGTGGTGACTGGTGAGTACAAACTGTTTAATTGTATATTATACTGTAATAGAATAATACTGCGTCTAGTGGGGCGTGAGGTGGGAGGCCAGTCAGTGGTGGTAAGCAGCAGCGGCTGCACCACCTACCCGCCGGCGGGGTATACTGAATTAACCGTGAAATGGAGTTATCATTGATCAAGGACCGCCCCTCATTCACGGATAACTGGGCGAGTACTGTACTAAGAATACTATGTTCTAAACCCAACAGCAGTTTTGAGAGAGTAGAAGTAGATAAGAGTAAATTTAGTAGATTAAGTTAAGTATATATATAAATTAAATAAAATAAATAGATATATAGATAAAATAAAATATATTATATAAGGGTGTCCGAGAATTATCTGTACAATTTTTGGCTGTTATTAAAAGTCAACCATGAAGTGTAGAAATTTCAGTGTTGTCCCATTTTATAGAGAATCTCATTAAGTTTTTTCTGATACCAAGTTTTGAAAAGTTTTTTAGAAATTCCAGTGTGTCCGAACATTATCTGTACAATTTCATCTTTTAATAAATTTGATAACACACGTAAAATTCTTAAACAAGATTATTTAGAATCTGTATTTTCAAAAGTTTCTTTTATTAAAGTAACGTTGTTACAAACATTCGATATGTGCACCATTAGTGATTCGCAAAAATCCAATCGATACTCCAAATGTTGCCATGTACGCTGCAGCATATCCACATCAATTCGCTCAATAGCAGCTGTGATTCTTGCTTTTAAATCATCAATGTCTGTCACCCGCGTACATTTCTAAAAAACTTGTCAAAACGTGGTATCAGAAAAAACTTAATGAGATTCTCTGTAAAATGGGACAACACTGGAATTTCTACACTTTATGGTTGACTTTTAATAACAGCCAAACATTGTACAGATAATTCTCGGACACCCTATATATATATATATATATATATATATATATATAATATATATATATATATATATATATATATATTATATATACAACTTAGCTTAGAGGCGGGGCCACCAGCTTGACCTCCGTGTGAAGAGAGACCAAGGCACGAAACAACATAAGGTTCATAAGGTATATATATATATATATATTATATATATATATATATATATATATATATATATATATATATATACATACATACATTTAAACTGCAAACACAGTCAGTATAATTAACGTAAAGAACGACGCTTGTATAGGAGAATATATATAATTATATATTATATATATATATATATATAAATATATATATATAATATATATATATATATATATATATATATATATATATATATATATATATATATATATATATTGAATATTTGAAGTTAAAAATGACTGAATGTATGATCCAATCATAATGTGAATGTCATTATTTGGAGACTATATGAGGCCTTCCGAGGAAGAAGTGGCTAAACGACAAAAGTAAAAACTTCCAGCACGCAGACTTTAGTAAATTTCGAAATAAATTGTCACACGTCAATTGGGAAAACGTAATGGGGAACTCCAACGCAAAACTAATGTGGGAATCGTTCGAAACGGTATTTAGGACTATAATGAGGAATGTGTACCGTACAAAATTAAGCGTGCGAAAGTAAACAACAAGCCCTTGTGGTTTACTTCTAGAGTAGGAGACATTATAAAGAGTAGAGATAGGGCTTATAGGCTATATAAGTGCGATAAAGATAATCTGTTGTTACGAAACAACTACATATCTCTAAGGCGTGAAGCGAAAAGTGTAATAAAAAAGTCAAAACGCGAATTTGAAATCTCCATAGCTCGTGACGGTAAAGAAAACCCCAAGCGATTCTTTCAATACGTCAATAATAGAAATCCAGTAAAAAGTGTCTTGGGGGCCTTTGAAAAATGTAAACGGAGATCTAGTTTCTGAAAACAAGGAAATGGCTACCTTGCTAAACGAATTTTTTACGTCAGTTTTTACTATAGAAGATGTAACGAATATCCCTACAGTCATAGACATAATACCTTTTGATAATGGTAATATTTTGGATAATATCGTGGTTAGTGAAGGGGAAGTAATGCGCTACATTGATAAAATGAAAACGCGTAAATCACCGGGGCCGGATTCCATATATCCCATACAACTAAAAGAATTAAAAGATAGCATCGTATTGCCGCTAACAAAGATTTTTAATGCGGCTATTTCTGACGGGTCCGTACCAGATAATTTCAAGTTAACAAACGTAACACCTATCTTTAAGAAAGGCGATAAAGCTGCGGCGGGAAATTATAGGCCAATCAGTTTAACGTCTGTTGTAGGTAAGCTACTGGAATCAATAATTAGGGATCGTATAGTCGAACACTTAGAAGTACATAAACTAGTTAGAAACACGCAGCACGGTTTTAGGCGAAACAAATCATGCTTAACTAATCTTTTAGAATTTTTCCAAAGCGTGGTTGACGTTTACGATAGACATCGGGCGGTTGATGTAGTGTATTTAGATTTTCAAAACGCGTTTGACACCGTGCCGCACAAAAGACTCATTGAAAAAACTAAGGCTCATGGAATCAGGGGTGTAGTAATAAATTGGCTAGAAGAGTGGTTGCGAGGTAGGAAACAGAGGGTGGTCGTTGATGGAGCGGAGTCGTGTTGGGCTACTGTAGCGAGTGGCGTTCCTCAGGGTTCTGTGTTGGGCCCCTTGCTTTTTCTTATATATATTAACGATTTAGATGTCGGCCTAGTCAGTACAGTTTCAAAGTTTGCGGATGACACGAAGCTGGGTGGTAGGGCGATTAATGACGAAGATAGAGGTAAAATTCAGGAAGATCTGAATAAAATCGTTGATTGGTCAGTCACATGGCAAATGAGATTTAACGTTGATAAGTGCAAAATTTTGCATATAGGTTCGCGTAACGGTAATTTTGCGTATAGTATGTCAGGGAAAGATTTAACAAGCGTAGAGCAGGAAAAAGATTTAGGAGTTATAGTCACTGGTGATTAAAAGTAGCGAAACAAAGTACAGCAGCGGTCAATAAGGCGAACAAAGTGTTAGGTTTTATAGCTCGAAATTTTGAGTACAAATCGCGCGATATTTAGTTCCTCTTTATAAATCATTAGTTAGACCCCATTTGGAGTACGCGTCCAATTTTGGAATCCGCATATGCGCAAAGATATAGACAAAATCGAAAGAGTTCAAAGACGAGCAAATAAGATGATTCCGTCGCTTAGGTCAAAGTCGTACGAGGATAGGCTTAAGGAGTTAAAATTGACAACACTCGAGACTAGGAGGTTAAGGGTGATCTAATCCAGGTTTTCAAAATTATGAATGGGTTCGATAACGTAGAGAGATAGCTTTTTCGAAATATCTCAATATGATAGGACTAGAAATAACGGGTGTAAGTTGACAAGTAGAAGGTTCGAGACAGCAGTTACGAAAACTTGTTTACGCATAGAATAGTAATAGCTGGAATAGTTTGCCGGTAGAAGTAATTAGTAGCTCGTCTATAAACAGTTTAAAAATCGATTAGACGCATATGTTGATAGAAAGGGTATAGTTTAAGGTAGTAAAATTAAGGCTTTGTGGGATAGATCCCACAGCTCAACACAAGTGTTGTGGGATATAGGGAGCAGCATCTTGGTTAGGGGATACTCTCTGTCCTTACACACCCTATTTAAAGGGATTCCTCTGCCGAGCGGTGCCCCCCATAGTACTGTGAGGTATCGAAAAACTCATGATCTTCACTTGCCCCATAAACACCTTTAAATGGGAGACCCAAATGGGTGCACACACATTTCTACATTACTGTACAGTCTTTACAGCCACACCTACACTTTTCCTCCTAAGTGTATATATTGTAATGTATATGGTTGTAAATTTTGACTTGGTCCGCAATCGATATGGACCGTGACTTGATGGATACCGTAATGAAATTGACTGGATTCTTTGGATCTGATATTTGCATGTCCGTTATAAATAGATATAGAGTGTAACATATTTGTGGATAGTAGTCTATTATGACTTATCCTCTGGATCCAGAGATTCTATCTTAGTTTTAAATCGATAATTAATTAGTTTTAAATTGATAATTATTTAGTTTCGTAAAAATTGGTCGTTGCCAATTTACCGGCAGTTTTTACATAAATTTCTTATGTTCTTGTGGTTCGGAACCCACGTAAAACTGTAGGTCCCCTCCACCACCACGGAGGACATACACAATACAAGATTACGAACACAGTTAGGTAGACCAGCCTTGAGTGGATCCTAGGGTCTTCGTTGGTCTGAAACATTATAACATTATAACAGTTGTACCAAATTTGAAAGTGACATAACTTTTTAACTTTTGAAGATCGTTCGACGAAATATCTTCAAAAGTTATGTCACTTTCAAATTGGTACAACTTTAACTGCGTTTTCTGGCGTTTTTTACTTTTGTCGCTTAGCCACTTCTTCGTAGGAGGCTTTTATATACAGTAGCAGTATATCTTTATTTCTAATTTTCTTTTCGGGTATCGCATGCCACAACCTTAAAATAAAACTAAAATTTATTGTTCGGATAATGCCGTTGGTTGGTGCATAAAGTCTGGTTCAATTATTTTTTCGAGGTGTGTGTGTGTATATATATATATATTTTTTTTTTCCAGCCAACTTATATAGTACCGGAGGGTGCTTGACCTGGCCAAAGTCATTCTTTCGAGGTAACTGACAAGTTATTGTGAGTTAGGTTAATTTAGGTTAGATCAAGTTAGGATAGCATAGGATAGACTAAGTTAGGTTAAGTTAGTGTTTCACAATGTTGATGAAATCTGCCCTTAACCAAATGGGTTATTAAATAAATTCGCTCATTAACCTTATGTTCACTTTTCACCTGTTTTATTAATTAAATCTCAACGTTTAGTAATTGAACATACTCTTAATATCAGTAATGAGAGCTTAGCTTTAATGTATAACTATTTTAATGTACAGGGTGGCCCATAAGTCCCAATCGGTTATAATTAAAGCGAAAGTACAAAAAAAATCAAACAAAGTAAAAAATTTATAAATAAATAAATTTAGAAATATTTACTAATTATTCAAAGTGGAAAATATTTAGACCATCTCGACAAATATTCTTTCCTTAGTAATCGATTACGTCAGTGTGAGCTCCGCTAGATGGATTTTTGCTTTAATTATAACCGATTGGGACTTATGGGTCACCCTGTACAATGAGTTAACACTTATTTTCAAAATAAATGTCTATCTTGTACTCGTCCGCACCATTAATATCATTCGAACACGGAGCACTGTCACCTATCTATTACCCAGACTCAATATTACTCGTACTTAACTTCTCTGATCTTACGGGAAACGGTGTAATGACATGGCCACGACGTAGCCTGATACCGCAGATATATACATACTTTATATAGTCCATCGAAGAAGCATTTGATATCAATACGTAAATTAATTGTCACTGAAAAGGGTAAAAACTTAAATTAAACTTTATATTTAATTTTTAAAGCAAGATGCAAAAAAAAAGCATCTACAGTATAATAAAAGTCTCCCAAGATATACTCTATACATTTGTACCCGATAAAAGATAACACAACGGTGTACAAAACACTCCTTCACGTTATACTTCATAAATCTACAAGTTCGCAAACCAATTGTACCATAAACAAAAAATTTAAATTCAGATTGTCAGTTTTTATATACATAAAAATTTTATAAATTCAAGAATTTGAAGCGAAATAAATTTTCACGATGACGAAGTAAGGAATATCCAAACACATAAATTTAAAGTCGACAAACAATGTTGTTGTTATTAGATTATATTTTGGGAGACGATGTGGAATTGTTCTGTTCACATATGGTAAATATTTAATGCATACATGTTCCCCTCCCCCCCCCCCCCCGCCTAAGTTTAAATACACCAAAATTTCTGTGTTTTTAGGTGTGATGTAATGTTGTATAAACAAGGTGTCTCACAGAATTTAATTTTTAATTTTATTTTAATAATTGGTTCAAATTGCTGCATGCCATTATTAATTTGCATACACATATCAATTTTCTTAATTCCCTAGACGGTCTTAATTCCGTACACAAAAATTAATAAATAACCCTAATGGCCTATGAGGCCAGACTTCTAAGACACCCTGTATATCTATTGGTTTCTTCCCACACTCGGTCATTCCTATTGAAATTTTCGTCCAAGAATGACAAATTTCAAAGTGGGAATCTCGAAGGAACCAATTCTAAATTGATTTATTCACACTCCCCCGTAAAAGTTTTTAATTTTAAGTGAATTTTTCGTTTTTAAAAAAATATCGCTGAGGAATGCGAGGCGTCACATCCCTCTTTAACTATTTTCCACATCAGGAAACCTTTCTCCCAAATCTGAGATTCCCACTTCGAACATTCCTACTTCCGAAACGGGAATGGGAATAGGAACTGGTACCAAGTAGGAATTAATCATATTTACTCTCTATTTAAATCGCACTTTTGTGTAGGTATAGCTATTATCGCCTTACTGTAGAGTCGTGGACAAAAAGCCTAGGTCCTTTTGGTTTTATCGTAATATAGGGTTGTTCGGGACAAGACATTTGTGCATGACTGTATAGTGTATATGCATGGATCAGGCAGTGTATTTCATATATATACAAATTTAATGAAGTCATATGGTATGGCAAAATTATAGTGTTAGCATTATAAATAAAATTATGTCGAGTTAAGCCTTTCGTCTCCAAATGTTTGTGGTTATGTACAAAAGAATACACGTCATGCTTAATTACACTGGTCAACAACAATTTTGTCAAGGGTTTTGATGGGTGTTCTAAGTGTACTTTTTCATGCTGAATCTAAATATGAAATCAGATTTTTTTCTATCAGGTTTAGTTTACTTGTGACGCTATGTTCATTTTTTCCTCATTTAGCATGATCACCGGATAAAAAAATAATAACATATTATATATAATTAAGTATATAACAATATTATAATATAAAACATTATAAAAATAATAAATATAATAATATAAAACATTATAAAAATAATAAATATAATAATATATTATATTAATTAATATAACTATAATAAAATATATTAATATTAATATATATGTTGTATTAATTTTTTCTGAAATTAGTACAATTTATTCCTTTGGGGAGAAAGTTCTGATAATGCTGGCAGGATAAATTTGGTCGGAGCAGCAGACTGTGCAGGTTGAAACATGTTTGTACCTGTTCAGACATGAGCCTAGTTTCTGTGTGTAGAGCAGCTCCAAGTCAGTCTGCTTGTAAATGTCACAGTGTTAACAGCTAGTGTCTGTTGCTTCTTGTTAATTTTACACCAGTGTTGTATTCATATAGATGTTTTGTAATGCCGCGGAACTGTCTGAATCATCCTAATTCCTTTTGTTATGTATGTGGTGATCTAACTTTAAAATCCCAGAAACGTAACTTTACACCATTAGTAAAAAAATGCTATGAACTTTATTTCGGATGTAAAGTAGGCGATCAGGACAAGAGTTGGGCCCCTCACATTTATTGTGTGACATGTGTAAGACTACTTACAGAATGGCTAAACAGTTCACGTCACATGCCATTTGCTATTCCAATGATTTGGAGGGAACCCAAAGATCACACAACAGACTGCTATTTCTGCCTGGTAAATACAAAGGGGATCACTTCAAAAACAAAGAGCCTTATGAAATACCCTAATCTACCGTCTGCAATGAGACCAGTTCCCCACAGTGCTCAACTTCCAGTGCCAAATCCTCCTGAACATGTAAGTTTAAGTGATGAGGAATCAAACGTAGCTGTAGCATATCACGAGGAAAAAGATGAAGACATTTCTGATCCAACATTCCAGGCTACCTGTTCCTCCAATGAACCACATTTACTGTCACAAGGAGATCTAAATGACCTAGTTCATGATTTGAAATTATCTAAGAAGCAGGCTGAACTTTTAGGTTCAAGATTAAAGGGTTGGAATCTACTGCAACGTGACACTAAAGTTTGTTTTTTCCGCAGCCGCCATGATGAATTCAAAGAATGGTTCTCCCATGAAGATGGACTTGTGTTTTGTAAAGATGTTAATTCAGTCATGGGGCTCTTGGTCATGAACATAACGTGGATGAGTGGCGATTGTTCATTGACTCCTCAAAAGTCAGCTTGAAAGCAGTCCTTCTTCACAACGGAAATAAATTTCCTTCTGTACCTATTGCACATGCTGCAAACATGAAAGAGTCATACGACAACATGAAGTTGCTTTTAGAAAAGTTTCAGTATCAGAAATATAAGTGGAATATCTGTGGAGATCCGAAGGTCATTGCACTTTTGCTAGGGTTGCAGCTAGGTTACACCAAGTACTGTTGTTTTTATGTGAGTGGGACAGTAGGGACAAGCAAAACCACTACGTTAAGAAGGATTGGCCAAAACGCACCTCACTTGTTCCAGGCAAGAAAAATGTTGTGAATAGTTCACTTGTTGACCCTGAGAAAGTGTACCTTCCTCCTTTGCATATCAAGCTTGGACTTATGAAAAACTTTGTTAAAGCGATGGATAAAGCGCAAACAGGATTCACATACTTGAGAAATAAGTTTCCCCGGATCAGTGATGCCAAGATTAAAGAAGGCATTTTTGTAGGCCCTCAGATCAGAGAATTGTTAAGAGATGAGAGATTTGAAGGAGAATTGAATGAAGTTGAGAAAGCTGCGTGGCAGAGTTTCAAAAGTGTCTGCACAAATTTTTTGGGAAATCACAAGGCCGAAAACTATCCGAAATAGTAGGAGATCTTCTTAAGTCTTACCAAGCAATGGGGTGCAATATGTCATTAAAGGTTCATTTCTTGGAGTCTCACTTGATTTTTTCCGGAAAACCTGGGTGCGGTAAGCGACGAACATGGTGAGCGTTTTCATCAGGATATTTCTGCCATGGAAAACCGTTACCAAGGCAAATGGAGCGCCAGTATGCTGGCTGACTATTGCTGGACTCTTAAGAGAGACATGCCTGAGGCAAAGCACAGCAGAAAATCAAAACCAGCTACTTTTAAAGTACAGGTATGTCTTTCGATCATATTTTAATAAGTATGTAACTATATGGGTTTTTAAAAATTAAATTGCATGTCACACAAAAACCAGACCTGATAGAGAAATTTTACAAACTTATTTGGATTCAGCACAGAAAATACTATAAGAATAAGTTATTTTCATTCTTGGGACACGAAAAATTTTTTTTTTTGTTGCCCAGTGTTATTTATCAGTCCTCCGCAACCATTTTAACGGTCCTTGATAAGTATTGCTAAGGATATACACGATGCATAATACATTTCTTATTCAGTGGGACTACGTCGTAGCCAATGTCGTAACACCGCTTCCCGTTGATCAGCGAAGTTAAGCGACACTGGGTCGGATAGTAGTTGGATGGGAGACCGTCCGCCGTATCCAGACTACGTAGCGACCCGTGGTTCGGATCCCACGTAAAGCTATACTTCCCATCCGTCATATGACTTTACATTCTTATTCAGTATAAGATCGAGGGTACTGAATAAATGGTTACAGTTATAAATGGAAGAAACGATGCTTCGCCACATGTAAACGTATAAGAGCGTATTCTCTCTGAATAATTCTAACAACATTCACGCCCTGTGGAAAACTTGCAGAATTCTCCTCGTGTCTGATGCACGAAAGGATAAACTATTGAACAACTTTTTTAATCCCTTCTCAATAAATGCAGCACTTGAAGATGTTAACGGAGAGAAACACTCTCTATTGAATCTGCTAAAACATCAACTCATGAAAACAAAGGATGAAACGTGTTCTCGTACATTGTTTGTATTTTACTCTTATAAAATTAAAAGAAGTTGAACAGTTACAAAAGGGGTTTGAAATAATAAAATCTAATGAAAGTGTAAAAGTCTGTATCAGTAAACGTAATAAAGATGTAAAACTAAAGGGCCGTCAAGACGGGTTTACTAACCGAACACATACAGTAACGCATTGCACTATCTTAATAATGCTTTCACAACACGCAATACACACGCAATCTGAGGCCTAAACCTACACTTAAGAATGAAAAAAGTTCATTGTTTGTGACAGATTTAAGTTGTAGAAAAGGGCATTTTCAATATTTTCAATATTTGTAAAAAATCTAAAATCCAAATATATGCAAGAAATTTTCCCAAAGTGGAAAGAAAATGTATTTTCAGTTTTCAAAAAAATTTGTTCACTGACTACAAATTACAAAAGCTTTTAAAATATCGATAATTGGATTAGTACCTTTTCAATTTAAGGTATTTTTCTAAAAGGTTTACGATAACGACGACGCTAGTTCTCTTCTACCTTGGGTCGATGAACAAACAATGTAGAAAGGAGCTACATAACCAATCTAAAGAATCTAGAACGCATTATAAGTGGAATATTAGATAATATATATATATATATTTAAAATTTTATAGACCTTTCAACGTAAAAAATAATCTCTTAAAATTCGTTTCAAAAAATTACCAAATGGATAAAGTTTTAGTTGATTAATTGTCCATTAAATTCTTTTAAAAACAGTTTGTGACAGACTCAAAGTTCAGCGTATTTGTCAGAAATACTCAATCGTCTATTAAAGGTAATTTTCTGTGCCCGTAATATTGCATTTCTGTGACAAGTCTGTACCACACCGGTTACAAAAGCCGGGATACATTGGGTCACACCTACTGTGCCTCACGGTGACTATTAGAACCAACTGTATAATAATTATAGTGTAAATATTATAAGTGTTACAAACACATACAAAATGGAATGAATATATATATATATATATATATTAACTGCAAACAACACACAGTATAATTAATGTAAAGAACGACGCTTGTGTAGAAGAGCGTTCCGCACAAGATGAGGAGGGAGAACGAAATGAAAAATGAGGTACCACCCGGGAATCGAACCCGGGTGGATAGCATATCTGACCGGCAATCGGATGATCCCGGGTTCGATTCCCGGGTGGTACCTCATTTTCATTTCTTCGTTCTCCCTCCTCATCTTGTGCGGAACGCTCTTCTACACAAGCGCCGTTCTTTACACACTATATATATATATATATATATATATATATACTTATATAACTAACACCATTTCCCTTTAAGCGAAGTGAAGACACTGAGGTCGGGGGTTCGACCCCCGATGGTACTGGTAATAATAACAATAATAAAACAAGCATTAGAGTAATAGGATGCATTACATGGCCTGAACGCTGTGCCAGTTTCTGGATCTATTCTCTGATTATTATATACTATTATATACAGGGTTACATAGGGATATATATGAAGACGTAGGGGTAAAAAAATGTGTAGCAGGTACGTGACTGAAGAACTTTTGATGTAGTTAGTTGTAAAGGTGATAAGCGGTAACCCTTAAAGTAACTTTTTATCTCTACCTGATTTTTATTCCCTTAATGATAATACTTAGCCCAAATTTCTTACTAATATTTCTTTCATTTCTTTACAGGAATCTCGATGATATCCCCGGAGCCCAAAAACCAAGAAGCAAAGTCACTCTTCCCTCAGTTTTTTTTCAATCTTCATCTCGGAGGTTTTATTTTGAGAAATTCAATGCAATCCACTAAAACTATCTCGTATCGAAGAAAAGTGCATAAAAGTCGCCCGTTATTCGTTCCAAAAGAGAGGATCATTTTCAATTTCTTTCTCCCACTTCAAAAATAGATTAAATTGCTATTCCGAGAGTTTTAATTAATATCTAAATGAGAATTTATATAAAATGAATCTAAATTCTCGTTGAGTTCCATTTTCGAAAGTGTTATTCGTCGTAATTAACGTATGTAAGCGCAATCGGTTCAAAATGAAACTAACTTCGCGGAGAAATTTAATATAATCGAACGAGAGATATTATGATACTTCGTCCGAATTAATATTTATTGAAATTTTGGAGGATCTCTTCTCCCGAGTAATTTTATACGTTGCCAATAATTAAATATTCTTCTAATTACGTTTTAACTATTTAATAATTAAAAATCCATTATATACGCATCTGGTGGGTCGCTTTCGGAAGAGACAATTTTAATTTAATTTCCCAGGCGCTCCTTATTATATATAGGTTTCGAGTGTATTAGGAGCGCCATCTTCAGCGTATCAAATTTAAATTTAAATACAAAATTTTGGGTCATTGGAGGTCGGTTCGCGTAAAAGTTTTTTTAATTTATTCCTTGTGGAGGAGTAGCACAAGCGGTAATATTTAATGTGACGAAAAATAAAGGAAAATAAGTAAATAATAATATATATATATATATATATATATATATATACACACATACACATGTGTATACACACCTCGTAACAATTCTGTGCGTTACTCTCTCTTCACACGGAGGTCAAGCTGGTGGCCCCTCCTCTAGGCCAAGCTTGGTGGAGGAGCGAATTGCTCTCTTGCGTTCTCTATCGTACACCCGGCTCATCTGGTACCGTCCTGAGCCAGGCATATATATTATAAAAGCATGTTCTAATCTGCCTTTATTTATACTTTTTTTTTAATCTTTTCTGTAGAACAAAATTATTTGAAATTTATTTAATCTTCCTTTCGCCACATTGTTTAAATTTCTCTCTTCCTTTTCTCATACGACTCAAAATGGATGTTTTGTAACTGAAATTAACGTAATAAAGCATTGCTTTGAACGAATTTCTTCTCTTTACTTACTCCCGCATCGTGTTTACGTGTGGATTTTTCCCGAAGGAATTTTTCTTTAGACATTTTCCTAGCGAATTTGCAAATTTTTCCTCGTAACTGACTTACGTGTCAACTCGATTCTCTTTGAGTGGAAATTTGTTTGCATAAAACGTCGCTAACTTAATAAAATACTTTTCTTTTGTATCTTTCACTTTCTCTGTTTTATCCTCATCGACTTGGAATAGTTGAGAAGATTGCTAATGAAGAAAAGGATTATACGCACTGGAGGTCTCTCGACCCCCTTCTTGATCTTAAATTTTCTTAATTGCATACTTTGTTTTCAGAGTGAATTGGACAACCCATAACTGCTCGATTCATGAACTTTCAATGTCTCTCTCTCTCTCTCTCTCTCTCTCTCTCTCTCTCTCTCTCTCTCTCTCTCTCTCTCTCTCTCTCTCTCTTTCGAGTATAACTTAGAAATGACTTAGTTGCAATAGCCGCAATTCTTAACGTAGAACGAAGAGAAAAAGCAGTAAACTGAGAAATTGGAAGTCCGTGATTATCTTGAAACTTTCCTTTTAAGGGGCTAGATGGCTAAGTGAGGGAAAAACGATGGCTCTGAACGCGGGTTCGAGTTGTACTGGTTCTCACTTTTTAATATATATATATATATATAATACACACAGACCGTGCATGGAACAAGGAACTCTTCTGGATAATTAAATCCATTATATTTCGAATAAGTAATGGTAAATGCAAATACTATAGTTTTTCTTTTTCATGATGCTAGCCCGACGTGGGCAACGGGTCACTCGCAAAGAGGTCCCAAAAATATAGCTTCCCTCACCAGCTATCTGCAAAGCAGATAGGATCCAGCTTTGGGACAGGATCTAGGGTTTAAAGCAGCCTAGCCCAGCTACATTTAGAACCTCAATATAAGCTAAAGACTCGCTGCCTTCACGTCAGATTGAATACATCAAAGAAAAAGGGGTAACTATTATATTTTTAGCCAAAAACCAAAACTTAAACCTCAACCGGCAGAATTGAGCGTCCACTTTTCACATAACATGTCCGTTTCAAGATGGGAGATGAGAATGAACTCAGAATAGTTCCCTGAGGTTTTTTATGATAGAAGAGTTTCTTGTTCCATGCACGGTCTGTGTGTATCATAAAAAACCTCAGGGGACCATTCTGAGTTCATTCCCATATATATACACACACATATATATATATATATACATATATATACACACTTTTTATTTCGATATGGATAATATTTTCTAGTAGGCGACACTTAACTTCATTTTTAGCATCAAAAGTGAAGCATATTAGATTATTATCCCTTTAGTAATATTTCTTAAAGTGATTATTATTACTATTATTGATATTGATATTTCTTCATTTTTTTTATTACCTTTGTTTGACTTCGTAACGTTTCGTTCATATACTACGAACACCTTCAGTTTCTTTGTTAGTGGTTGGCGCTGGAATGGCTAGAAATGAAGGTTTCTCATAAATACCCACATTCTCTCTGACAATTCAATACCCGAGAAATTATTGAAATTATTCCAAGCACTTAAAAAAAAAAAAAAAAAAATTAAATAACCTAACTCCATATTGTAATCTTTCCTCTGTGAAACTTCATAATTACTTTCGGCATCATCATGAAAGTAAATTTGAGTAAAAAATGGGGGTAATTAATTTTAATTTTTTTTTACTTCAATTTTGTTTTAACCACAAAAAAAAAAAAAAAAAAATAGAAATTTTATTATTTATTTTAATTAAAAAAAACAAAAAAAAACAGGAAAGTAAAGAAAAAATGGGGGTTTTATATGAAGCGTAAGCTGAAAATGTTCAAAAGTTTTTTTCCAAAGATATTTCCACAAACATTTCTTTATCTTTTCTTCCCCCCTCCCCCTCCCCCCTATCCCCCTGAACTCCATTACACCCCATTTTCTACAATGGAGTAACTATTTCATAATTATGGAGCGCTAATATTTTTTTTTCAGAAGGGTTCAAAAGCTTTCTAAAGATTCTTGTAGGATTTCCTTAGCGGAAAATTTAGTCTCAAGCCATGTTGGACTTTCCCTCCCTCGACCTCGATTCCCCCCAAAATCTCCGAGACTTCGCTGCTTACACAGACACACGTACGCACGTATACGCATATATATGTACACGCACACGCGCACACACACACACACACACACACACATATATATATATTATATATATATATATATGAAAAATTATTTCACGAAAGTGACACGTGAAAAATATTTATGATGAATAAAACCACGAAGGGAAAAGAAACACAAAGGGGTGCTCAAGCGCTTTCGTCTAATGACATCCTCAGGAACAGTGTTCCTGAGGATGTCATTAGACGAAAGCGCTTGAGCACCCCTTTGTGTTTCTTTTCCCTTCGTGGTTTTATTCATCATATATATATATATATATATATATATATATACAGACGTACAGGCATACATATTTTAATTCCAAAAATCGTTGTATAACATTGCCTTTTCGAATGTGTCCAATTTTTCCAACTTCGCCAAAGTACTTCCTTGAGTCGTTCGCATCTCAAAGCAAATTGCCTGAAGAAGGGAACGCCACATTAGGTGCAAATTAAATTGAAACGAACGGTGTTTCCTGCAAATAATTAACGTCTTTCACCAGGTTGGTTTTAATATTTCTTAAAAGGCAATATATATATATATATATTATATATATATATAAAAATGAAAATGAAAATGTTTATTGGCAGACTATAGTCCATATGACAAATATTATTAATACAATGACAGTTCATATACTAAGGAGAGAAAATATACAATTGATTAGAAATAATACTGTAATGTCGAAGTTAAGTGGAGCTACAGACAGACGTTTTCATACCAAGAATTCCATAGCTTAGGCCTTAGAGGATAAATGGCAGGACTCATGGATAGCTTGGATGATCGGGTTGGTTGATTTTTTAATTCTTTGCATTAGACTGTATTGAGCACGTCTTGTTATCTCCGGGAAGCTCGGGACATTGCGGGTAGCAAACATTTGCGAAGCTGAGCATCTCGGGGGTAATTTATGTAAGAGTCTAAAAGACCTGTTGTACAGCAAATTTAGAGTTCTGCCAGAACCTTTTTTATAATTCACCCACAGTTGCTGTCCGTATACAGGGTGTTTCAGGAGGAAAGGTCAATATTTCCGGGGTGATAGTATCGGTCATTGAGAAAAAAAAGTTAATATGAACATGTGTCTAATTCTGAATGGTTACGGAGATAGAGCTGTTTGAATCTGATGCACGCGTAGCTCTTCCACCCCCTTCCCTCCCCTATAACCTTCAACCATGTAAGCTGTAATGTAAGCATGTAACATAAGCCAATCGACAGCTGACTGTTGAGAGGGACATTGTTTGGTGTTTGAAGCAGTGTTAAGAATGCCATATACCTTCACACATGCCGAATATGCAGATATGGTGTATGTCTACGGTTTTTGCGATGGAAGTGCAACAGCTGCTCTTGCAGAATACCGTTGACGGTTTCCGAACAGCAGAATTCTGGATCGAAGAGTGTTTACCAGGGTTTTCAACACATTGCGTGAGTTGGTACACTTCCCAGCGCTCATGTTTCATCTGAACGTGAAGGTCAACAAGATGTGGATGAAGTGGAAAACATTCTTCAGTTGGTAGAACGTAGTCCTACTACTAGCTCACGAAGAATTTCTACACGTCTCGGTGTACCACACACAAGAGTATGGCGAACATTACGTGAGGAAGGCTTGCATCCATATCATGTACAGCGTGTACACCACCTTCAACCAGGAGACGCTGCCATGCGACTGGAATTTTGTCATTGGGTAAATGCTAATCGCCGATTGCTTCCATTAATACTGTTCACCGATGAAGCTACTTTCACCCGTGACGGTATCAATAACACTCGTAACTCTCATCGGTGGTCAGACGAAAACCCAAATGCCACTGTGGAAACAAATTTTCAACATCGCTTCTCTGCCACTGTGTGGTGCGGTATCATCGATGATCAGCTGATTGGTCCTGTTACTTTAGAGCAGGGGTTCCCAAATTGTGTTCCGCGGAACACTTCTCACGGTATACAAGTGTTCCGCGGAACACCAATTTGGGAACCCCTGCTTTAGAGAATCGTCTTACAGGACAAAGTTACCTAGAATTTCTGCAAAATGAATTGCCAGGACTATTGGAGTATGTTCCTTTGGCATGACGAGCTCCTCCACATTCTACCCGTCTGGTGATGCAATACCTAAATCAAACTTTCCCTGGTCGATGGATCGGCCGCGGTGGTCCCATTCAATGGCCACCAAGGTCTCCAGACCTCTCTCCGTTAGATTATTGTTTGTGGGGGTGGATGAAAAGTCAAGTTTACAAAAGAAAGGTGGATACATGAACGAATTGCTCGCGCGCATTTTGGATGCTGCTGCCCGCATAAAGGAACGTCAAAATCAACTCAGACGAACAACACGCGATCTTCGCACACGAATTGCAAAGTGCATTGAGGTTGACGGTGGGATTTTCGAAAACATATTGTAAACTGTAACAAATCTGTCATATCTGTATCCGATACCATTCAAAATGCCAATGTTTAAACATTAAATGTTAGAAACAGCAATTGGTTTCTCTTTTTTGATTACCATTAACAATGCTTTTGTATTTGTAGATTCAAACAGCTCTATCTCCGTAACCATTCAGAATTAGACACATGTTCATATGAACTTTTTTCCTGACAATGACCGATACTATCACCTCCCGAAGTATTGACCTTTCCTCCTGAAACACCCTGTATATTACTGCAGAAAGTACGAGAGAGAGTGTCTTTAGCTTCACTTGTACAGAATCGAAAGTTCCTTATGGTCATATTCGCTTTAGCAAACAGGCTTCGAGATTGTTTTCTTATATCCGAGTCATCACTCAAGGAGCTGGTAATAGTTTGACCCAAATACTTAAACTCTTGTACTTCCTCAATTACTTCACTATTCATTTGAAACCTTATATCAGCTGGCTGATTACAGCTTTTAGGATGAAATTGCATAACCTTAGTTTTTGTAACACTAAAAAGAATATCATGTCTCTGCGAATACACATCGCAGACTTTTAGTAGCCGATCCAGACCTTTAACAGAGAGACTTATTAACACCATATCATCGGCATAAACTAAGTTATTTATCCTTGTGTTATCTATACAACATCTCACTGTTGCCTCATCAAGTGAAGCAATTAATCCGTCAATATACACATTAAACAGCATAGGGGAGAGCAAGGAGCCTTGTCTCATCCCGCAAGAGGAGCCAAAACACTCGGATAGTACATTGCCCCACCTAACGGTGAAAGATTGGTAGGAATACCAAAATTTCAATACGTTTAATATGTACATGGGAACATTCCTGTCCTCTAGTTTTTCAAATAAAATATTGTGGTTCACCCTATCATATGCCTTACTTATATCTAGGAAACAGCTATAAATAGTTGAATTACTGTCAATGTATTTAGATATTGTTTCTTTAAGTACATAGATACACAGGTCAGTTGAGTGGGACCTTTTAAAACCAAACTGATTAGGAGATGTCCATAGGAAATCATTTAATCGGAGTAACAAGAGTTTTTCTAGTAGTTTCGAGAAGCAGGAAGCGACAGCGATAGGCCTGTAATTATTGCTGGACAGAATGTCTCCGTACTTATTTTTGACCAGGGGCAAGATATATACCCTCATGAACTCTGCAGGGATATAGCTATGAGCAAGCATGGCTGATAGGAGCAATGATATATGCAGACATACTACGTCATTGGCATATTTTAAGTGCTCATTCGATAAGTCACCTACCCCTAACGCAGAACCAGCCTTTAACTCTAATTAACCTCTTTACTTCAGAAAATGATATCAAAGTATTTTCCCTTGTCCCTCCCACAGTCGTTTCGCTGCAATCTATCTTAAGATTATCCCTACTCACACTGTTAAAAATGTTATAGTAGTGGTCTTTCCACATCTTCGCAATTTCATCCTCCCCCGACACCCCATCGATTGTCGGAGGGAGGACATTTTTGACACCCGTTTGATTCTTAACAAATCTCAAAAATTTGTTATTATCGTTATTTATGCGAGCTTCACAGGCTTTTGAAGCTCGAATAGACTCTTCTTCCTGTTTACATCGCCTTATGGCCGCCTTATACTGACCCCGACTTCTACACATATTCATGTATACAGGTCCTAATCTGGGTCTACCATGAAAGCACCACAAATCATAGGCGCCTTTCGATTCCCTCTTCAGGGGGGCAATAAAATCATTCCATCCAGGAATAATCTTAGTATGGTATGATAGTTGTAAGATTTAATCAGGGGGCTTCCTGCTTCTCTTAACAGGGATATTATCTTACTATAATACCTGTCTATGAGTTTACAGTGAGAATCATTTGAGCAAGGATTACTACAGGCAAGATGCAAAATTTCTAAATTATTAAAGAGGTGACTTGTTCTGTCTTTGTATTCTATTCTCTGTTGCATATTAACATTGGACCAATCGACGCGATTATTCTTACCTATTGAGTTCTTGTTAAGTCGTGTTGCGCATAAATTGATAAAGTTAATTAATATTTCCAATGGTCTATGATCAGAAAGAAGGAAATCATGCAGAATATGAACTCTAACAATTCGATCCTTTAGATTATTACTAGTGAGACAATGATCAATCCACATATATATAAGTCGCGCACCATAGGCTAATGTAGCTTCATTCAATTTAATTATTTTAAGATAGTATGTACAGTTACTCAAAAAGCTATTAATTTTATTATTCGAACATTATTGACCATATATTGTATGATAATTAATTATCACTTATAAACCATTTCGACTCGTAAACCTCGTAAATATGAATAAAGTCTATGGTGCGACTTCTGAAACACCCTGTATATATGCACGAGTGTGGGTATATGTAGTATATGGTGTAGTGATTAGCATTGCTGACTACGAGTCTAACGGCCCCGGGTTCGATTCTCGGCGAATGCGGACAGAATGCAGCTTACCCACTGTTCATCCTTCCATAAAAAATAGATTAAACGCTAGGCTGCTGATCGGGAGGTCATGAGATCGAGTCTGGGCGAGGACTTTGTAATTTCTGACCACTCGTAGTGGGTCGTGGTTCGGATTCCAGGTTAAAATGTAGGTCTAAGGTGAAGTAACAAGTCTGACCTTAGCCAGAATGAACAATTCGGGCAGAAGAAAAACCAAGGTTATTAAGGTGTATATATATATATATATATATATATATATATATATATATATATATATATAGAGTTCCTTGTTCCATGCACGGTCTGTGTGTATCATATATATATATATATATATGTGTGTGTGTGTGTGTGTGTGTGTGTGTGCGTGTGTGTGCGCGTGTGTGTGAGAGAGAGAGAGAGAATTACAAGAATGAAACAGAATCACGTGGGTCCCATGACCATTATTGAGGTTATTTCCATACCACGCATGCAGAAAGAAAAAAGACAAGCTAGAAAAGCAAGAAGTCTCTTCCCTTCCCTCATTTCTCCCTCTGAGAAGAAAACCAAACCACCAATAAGGAAATGCCGACTGGGAAATTTTTTCGGAAAGTATAGAAATTAAAATTCATGCAGAGAAAACACATCTAAAGCAAAGCTTAGACCAATATTAGACCAATGTTTTTAAGACCTAATTTAGCTTATTTTTACGCATATTTATAGGAATACTATAAAATATGTGTTCACAAATTAGTATGAAAAAGTTACCACAGATATTTGTTCTATATTCTTTTGGTTTGTTTACAACAGTTATTTCGCATTGGGCTAGAGTTCAATGTAAATTGCTCGTTTCTAACATTTTAAAACTATGAATAATCTCGCCTCAAAGTGTGCGTTTCTCTTGCCCGCAGTAATTCTTAACCTTTGGTACGCCAGAGGTATATAAATACGCAGCTTGCTAACTGATAACTACAGGGTGTTCATAAACTCACGCGAGTGAATGTGCGTGTACACCACCATATTCACTTGCGTTGCTTTATGAACACCCTGTACTTCCATAATAATGTTTTCGATGGTAATAATTAGTAGTCCCCTCACTTCGTTTTTGGTTAGGTAGTATCACCTTCCTTACTCGATGGTAGTACTTAGAAAAACATGGCAGCAAAATGGTAGCAAAAAGGTGTCGAGAACCACTGTTCTGTGAATGAGGAACCATGTCGGTAACCTTCACCTGAACCTTTACTAATCTGTTTTTTCTCAGGTGGGGTGACCGCAGCTGGACGGCGTATTGTAATATAGGGTTAGCCAATAAGTTGTAAAAGGGTAGAATAATTCCCGTATTGTTGAGGCTAAATTCTGACCTAACATATAAGTTGGGTGAGGATCCCAAGCTTCTACATGCATAGCCTTGCACTTTTCAGAGTGGAAGAACATCTGGTAAACCACTCAGTCAGCCTATTGAGATCGGCATAATTTAGGGTTGCTTGACCTCCTTCGTAACAGCAAAGGTCATGTGACGAAAGAGATCTACTATACAGCTTTACGTGGGATTTGAACCACGAGTCGCTACATCATTTGGACGCAGAGGAAGATTACCCATCCAACTACAACCCAGACCCACTGTCGCTTAACTTCGCTGATCGACGGGAAGCGGTGTTGCGATATGTCCACGACGTAGCATATATATATATATGGGAGAGAGTTACAAGGAAAAGTAGTACCTCAAAAGGCGTTGCAGCCCATACCGAGGAGGTACCAATGGCAACGGGTGCCACAGAAAAATTCATACACCCTCAAATAGTGTGCAAGATTTGGTCTAACCTTTTCTTGAACAGATCCACAGAAGAACTGTTCACAACTTCTGAAGGTAGCCTGTTCCACGTGTCACAGATCTTATACTTAAAGTAATTCCCACACACACTAGTCCTAAACCGTTTCAAATCCAACTTCCAACCATTGTTGCGAGTTGGGTTATTTAAACTAAACATGCTTCTAAAATCGACATTGTTCAACCCGCGTAAGAACTTGAAAACCTCGATGAGTTGACCGCGCAGCCTCCGAGTTTCCAGCGAAAACAAATTCAGGGCGCGTAAGCGTCGATTGTAGCCCATATGCCAAACGGAAGGGATTAACTTTGTGGCCCTCGCCTGCACTCGCTCCAGCCTCTCAATATCTTTCCTGAGGATGGGCGACCAGAACTGCACAGCATACTCCAGGTGAGGCCGAACCAGGGAATTGTACAGAGAGAGCACAATCTCCTTGTTCCGAAATCGAAATTGCCTCCTGATATAACCCAACAACTTCTGGGCTTTCTTTTCCACTTTTACGCACTCTTTCGTAAACTTAAGGCCGCTGCTGATTAGCACACCCAAATCCTTTTCCAAATTAGTGGCCTCGATATTACTCCCCAACATGGAGTAGTCAGAGAGAGAGAGAGAGAGAGAGAGAGAGAGTGATAAAATCACTTGCTTAACCTTTAACTTCATCGCACATACATAGTGAATTTTAAATTTTAGGCGAATCCTAAAAAAATTCGCTTCGTTCCTTTGTTTCGGATTGAGCGAAGGAAGGACGATTCGTTATTACAAGAAATGCATAATATTCGGCTCTAATACGAAATTTTAATGAATCTCTACAATGAATTCATTCGTACGGAATCAGAATGGAAATCCCGCAATAATAATCTAATTTGGAGCCAGGGTGAATCTTAATTCTCTCGGATTTGGATGCATTACCTGGATTATTATATATATATATATATATATATATATATATATATATATCGTAAAGAACGACGCTTGTATAGGAGATATTCCGCGCAAGACGAGAGAGAGAGAACGAAACAAATGAAAAAAATGAGGTAACCACCTGGGAATCGAACCCGGGATCTTCCGATTGCCGGTCAGACGCGATACCATTACACCATGGGCCTCACTCTTCCAAATGCCGTAATTCTTCTACATACTCGCAGAAACCAATGCCCCAAGGGGGCACCTCCCGCATGCCGTAACATTATATACATTCAACTGCAAAGAACACGCAGTATAAATAACGTAAAGAACGACGCTTGTATAGGAGATATTCCGCGCAAGACGAGAGAGAGAGAACGAAACAAATGAAAAATGAGGTAACCACCTGGGAATCGAACCCGGGATCTTCCGATTGCCGGTCAGACGCGATACCATTACACCATGGGCCTCACTCTTCCAAATGCCGTAATTCTTCTACATACTCGCAGAAACCAATGCCCCAAGGGGGCACCTCCCGCATGCCGTAACATTATATACATTCAACTGCAAAGAACACGCAGTATAAATAACGTAAAGAATGACGCTTGTATAGGAGATATTCCGCGCAAGACGAGAGAGAGAGAACGAAACAAATGAAAAAATGAGGTAACCACCTGGGAATCGAACCCGGGATCTTCCGATTGCCGGTCAGACGCGATACCATTACACCATGGGCCTCACTCTTCCAAATGCCGTAATTCTTCTACATACTCGCAGAAACCAATGCCCCAAGGGGGCACCTCCCGCATGCCGTAACATTATATACATTCAACTGCAAAGAACACGCAGTATAAATAACGTAAAGAACGACGCTTGTATAGGAGATATTCCGCGCAAGACGAGAGAGAGAGAACGAAACAAATGAAAAAATGAGGTAACCACCTGGGAATCGAACCCGGGATCTTCCGATTGCCGGTCAGACGCGATACCATTACACCATGGGCCTCACTCTTCCAAATGCCGTAATTCTTCTACATACTCGCAGAAACCAATGCCCCAAGGGGGCACCTCCCGCATGCCGTAACATTATATACATTCAACTACAAAGAACACGCAGTATAAATAACGTAAAGAACGACGCTTGTATAGGAGATATTCCGCGCATGCGGGAGGTGCCCCTTGGGGCATTGGTTTCTGCGAGTATGTAGAAGAATTACGGCATTTGGAAGAGTGAGGCCCATGGTGTAATGGTATCGCGTCTGACCGGCAATCGGAAGATCCCGGGTTCGATTCCCAGGTGGTTACCTCATTTTTTCATTTGTTTCGTTCTCTCTCTCTCGTCTTGCGCGGAATATCTCCTATACAAGCGTCGTTCTTTACGTTATTTATACTGCGTGTTCTTTGCAGTTGAATGTATATATATATATATATATATATATATATATATATATATATACTATATATATGCAGGGCCGGATCTAGAAGTTGCGAGGCCCTAGGCAGATCTAGAAATTGCGAGGTCCTTGGCCTATATATATGAAAATATGGACTTAATTATCGGTACTATACCAGCAATATTAGAATCCCGCATAGACAGAACTATGCCAGCACTTAAAAATTAAACCAAACCAAAATAATCACGCATGGAAATTGTATAAGAAATATAAATAAGCCATACAAATAAGTATAAATTATAATATGAATCAAGATTTGTATCGAAAATATAAGACAATGATTTCTAAGATTTATATAATATTATAGGTAATGACTTTCCATAGTATACAAACGATTTTCATATGTGATGTATAAGAGATGTTGACATTTCATTTTTTTATAATAGTGAGCGATCGACTTATCAGGCTAAATATTAATGCTTTAATATTTGGTTCAGATGCTCCTTGAATATTACAGCAATGCTCTTCTACTTTCTTCGAGCTAAACTCTTCATTAATTGAGAATAATCTAATGAATTTGTTATATCGTTTTCTATTGATAACATAGCTAATGATTGCAATCTCGCTTGAGACATGGTGGAACGCAAATATGTTTTAATAAGTTTGAGACGCGAGAAACTTCTTTCAGCCGAAGCAACAGTAACTGAGTAACTGGGATGGTTAATACTATTCGAAGTGCAACATAAACATTAGGATAAATCTCACTTAGTTGTTTTTGCACTATATAAACAAGGGCATTTCCGAGATCTGTTTTCTCAGGTATAAACCTGCAAAGTACTTTAAATTCTTCATAGAGTTCTAAATCATTATCACTTGAACAGAACGCGCAAAACGGCTTGAGCGAGGCCCCCTTTGGCGCGAGGCCCTAGGCGATCGCCTAGTTCGCCTATAGCTAAATCCGGGCCTGTATATATATATATATATATATATATATATATATATATATATATATTCGTAAAGTTTATTCCACTATAAAACACTTCTATTTTCATAATCGAAAAATAAGTCCCTCATCAGAAAAAATGTCTCATTATGATGAGTTTTGGGGAGGTCCAGTATGTTATTTTGAGGTATAACAGGTATTTTAGGTTATTTGGAGGTATAATAAATATTTTCGGATTTTTTCTAAAAAAATAAAAAATAAACGAATAAGTAAAATTTAGCAGTTACTTAAATCAATAAATAATCGCCGGCAAATTGATTCCTACAATGGAGATTTTATGCCGTTCCTATAATCAAGATTACGACGCAAATTTCCTACGGATTTGTGTATTTCACAGTCATGAGACTCGAGGACTTCAAACAGTATGGAAATACAGGGTACAGTTTAGTTTATGTGAAACTGTTTTCTTTGTACGAGGCAGTTAAGGAGTTTAGTAAAACGTATAAACAAATCCTTGAAAGCTTTTAACCGTGAAGTTGTTTTGCTGCGTATGGCTACTTGTTAATTGAACAATTTATCCTACGTATTAATAACCAGGATCCTACGACAAAGGAGATCTACGACTTAATGTGAAATCCGAACCACGGATCGCTACATCATCTGAATGCTGATGATGGTCACCCACCCAAACATTCTATATCCGTAGACCACTAGACCTAACATCACTTAACTTCGGTGATCTTATAGGGAAGCAATACACGACATAGTCAATACAGATCCTTCATGGGTCTATAGAAGAAAATAACAAAAAGTGTTTCGGGTCGGGGGGGGGGGGCGAACCTTCAAAACGGTATTAAATAAGGTTTCGAAGAAAATTGCCGAATTATACAGTTAAGACCCTTCAACAAATTTTAAATATTTTTCAATTTCATTCAATGAGTCTCATGAAACACTTCATAAAACTGCTGTTCCTCTTAAAGCTTATACAACTATGACTAATTTAAAAAAAAACACAGACGAAAGATTCACACTAAGCGTTAAGTTCAGCGTTTCTATAATTAAAACTTTTCTCATATATAAAGCGTAAATATGCCATCATTTTTAAAAATATATCCTTCGTATCTTAAAACTAAATTCTGAATATGCGATAACAATTGTACTTCCCCAGAGAGAGAGAGAGAGAGAGAGAGAGAGAGAGAGAGAGAGAGAGAGGAGAGAGAGAGAGAGAGAGAAGAATTATATATATATATATCTATATATGATGAATAAAACCACGAAGGAAAGGAAACAGAGTGGAGCTCAAGCGCTTTCGTCTAATGACATCCTCAGGAACACTGAAGTAAATAAAGAGTTCAAGACTATAATTATATAGGTTAAAAAAAAAGATATATATATATATATATATTGTGGGAGGAGCATACAAATTTGTATGGAAAACTACCAATTTTAGCACTTTGCCCGAATTCAACACACGATCAAATGGATTGTTTACAACCAATTTTATAGATAATGCCTGAATGATATATAGGTCACAAAAAAAAATAAAAATAAAAATAAATTGAAAAATAAAAATTGTAAGAGGAGCATACAAATTTATAAGGGAAAATTACCAAAGTTTTAGCACTCTGCCATTCTTGTTTAAATCCGTTCTGAACGAATTCAAAACAACGGGATCGAGTTGAAAAAGACCTTTGCTCATATGAGTTAAAGTTATTTGTAAGTTGGATAATAGCAGACTCAAGAATATTTCTATTAACAATGTTGCTAGAGTGAAACAAAACTGAAGCATTATTCCAATCAATACAATGAGATAACTCTGAGAAATGGACAAAAAGGGCACTGGACGACTGTCCCGTTCTAACGGAATATTGATGCTGTTTTACACGCGTGTGCAAATCCTTTCCCGTCTGACCAGTGTGAAAGGAATCACATTGTTTACAACCAATTTTATAGATAATGCCTGAATTATTGGTAGGGCTATTTTTTACTATGATGTTTTTCACAACATTGTTATATGAAAATACTACATTAAGTACATTAGCAATGCCTAAAAAGCCCGGGAAAAATGGAAGTACTAAAATATTCTTTGACAAAGTGCCAGTGTTATTATTCACACGATAGAAGATTCGTTTTGCCTTGTTAAGACAAGATTCCATAAACGCAGGTGGGTAGCACAGATCACTTCCAATACCGTTGATTTTTTGCAATTCGGCATCGATGTATTCCGGACTGGCGATCGTAAGAGCGCGGAGAAACATTGAAGAAAATATGGCCGCCTTAATAGGGGTGTCATGTCCAGAGTAAAAGTGTACGTAGGACAAATTGTTTTTTTTTTTTTCCGATAGATACTAAACTTAAAACCTGGGCTTTCCCTATGTATACGCACATCCAAAAACGGGATTGAGTTGTCTTGTTCCACTTCTAAAGTAAACTTAATGGAGGGGACTTGATCATTTAACTGAAGGAGGAAGTCATCCAGGTCACGATTCATGGGCCAGACACACAAAATATCGTCGACATACCGCAACCATGGGATGCCAACCCCCAGGATTCTCGGAATGTAAGTAATTTCGAAAAACTCCATATAAATATTGGAGAGGAGGGGCGACAAAGGGTTGCCCATGGCCATCCCAAAAACCTGTTGATAATACTCGCTATTGAAAGTGAATTTACAGTCTTTGATGCAAAGCTTAATAAGTTCCAAGACGATCATTCAGGCATTATCTATAAAATTGGTTGTAAACAATCCATTTGATCTTGTGTTGAATTTGGGCGAAGTGCTAAAATTGGTAGATTTCCTTACAAATTTGTATGACCCTCCCACAATTTTTATTTCTATATATATATATATATATATATATATATATATATATATATATATTATATTATTTGTAACCTATATATACTAGTCTTGAACTCTTTATTTACTTCAGTGTTCCTGAGGATGTCATTAGACGAAAGCGCTTGAGCACCACTCTGTGTTTCCTTTCCTTCGTGGTTTTATTCATCATATATATATATATATATATATATATATATATATATATATATATACCAGCTAATCTCAAAATTAAAAGTAACTCGCCCAAAAGTTTTGCAAAAGTTTTAAAATGAAATCACTTTTACAGAGAACAGACACAGACGATCCTTTGATGATAAGAAATTGAGGCAAATTACTGCAACAAAAGGCCAGGAAAAAAAAAAGAGAGCATTTGATTGTCCTTTGAAAACTTCATAACACGATTGACTTTAATTCGTGTTATTAAAGAGGTGTCGAATTGCTGCAGCTTTAATTATGAGGGAAGAGAGTTACAAAGTTGCAGGCTAAAGAAGACCCTAAAGTCCACTCTAGGCTAGCCTAGGAAAGAAGTAGAGGAAATAAAGGAGAAATGGAAAAAGCAAATAAAAATGGAGAGAGAGAGAGAGAGAGAGAGAGAGAGAGAGAGAGAGAGAGAGAGAGAGAGAGAGAGAGATAAGGGACCCACTGTTACAATCGACTCGAGCTGGCACCCATAAATTTCGTTCAAACGCAGACCGCACTAAGAGAGAAGAACTAACACAGAAAAGAGAGAGAGAGAGTTACAAGGAATTACAAGGAAAAGTACCTCAAAAGGCCTTGAGGCCAATACCGAGGAGGTACCAATGGCAACGGGTGCCACGGAAAATTTTCTACACACTCAAATAGTGTGCAAGATTTGGTTTAACCTTTTCTTGAAATGATCCACAGAAGAACTGTTCACAACTTCTGAAGGTAACCTGTTCCACGTGTCACAGATCTTATACGTAAAGTAATTCCCACACACACTAGTCCTAAACCGTTTCAAATCCATCTTCCAACCATTGTTGCGAGTTGGGTTATCATTTAAACTAAACATGCTTCTAAAATCGACATCGTTGAACCCGCGTAAGAGCTTGAAAACCTCGATCAGTTGACCGCGCAGCCTCTGAGTTTCCAGCGAAAACAAGTTCAGGGCGCGTAACCGTCGATTGTAGCCCATATGCCACGGAAGGGATTAACTTTGTGGCCCTCGCCTGCACTCGCTCCAGCCTCTCAATATTTTTCTGAGGGTGGGCGACCAGAACTGCACAGCATACTCCAGGTGCGGCCGAACCAGGGAATTGTACAGAGAGAGCACAATCTCCTTGTTCCGAAACTGAAATTGCCTCCTGATATAACCCAACAGCTTCAGGGCTTTCTTTTCCACCTCTACGCACTGTTTGGTAAACTTAAAGTCGCTGCTAATTAGCACACCCAAGTCCTTTTCCAAATCAGTCGCCTCGATATTACTCCCCAACATCGAGTAGTCCGACTTGGGATTGGCGTAGCCAATGTGCATCACCTTGCATTTACCCAAGTTAAACGGCATTTGCCATTTTTCGGACCGCTCTCCTATCCTACCTAGGTCCGCACGCAGTTGCTCGATCGCCCCCGGCGTCCCAACATTGGCCCCAAGCTTGGTGTCATCAGCGAATTTGGCGATCCGACTGACGATGCCACCGTCGATATCATTTATGTAAATGATAAACAACAGTGGCCCTAAAACGGAACCCTGAGTAACCCCACTGGTGACCGAGGTCCAACCGGAACTAATCCCTTTAATTACAACCCTCTGCCGCCTATTCTTCAGCCAGTTTTCAATCCACCTACTACTTCCCCACCGATACCCAGCGCGCGCACTTTCGCCATTAGCCGGCGGTGAGGTACCTTATCAAAGGCTTTTTGAAAGTCTAGATAAGGTATATCATTCGCCCTACTCTTATCATACTCACTCAACATGACGTGGAAAAACTCGCACAAGTTGGTGAGACACGACCTATGCCGTCTAAACCCATGTTGGGAGTCCCCAAGCAGCTTGTAGGAATCCAGATGGTCAACGATCCTATCTGCTATTATCCCCTCTAATAATTTACTACAACCGAAGTGTGAGAGAGAGAGAGAGAGAGAGAGAGAGAGAGAGAGAGAGAGAGAGAGAGAGACTAACACAGAAAGAGAGAGAGAGAGAGAGAGAGGAGAGAGAGAGAGAGAGAGTTACAATGATTACAAGGAAAAGAAGTACCTCAAAAGGCCTTGCGGCCCATACCGAGGAGGTACCAACGGCAACGGGTGCCAGGGAAAATTTTGTCTTTCAACTATCCTAGCAGTAGTAGAAAACTGGATAGAAAAGTAGAAGGCTCTCTCCCCACCCTCCGCTCCCTCCCTGCCATAGGCAGGTACGGAAAAAGGTTGAAGAAAATACCTTGACCCTGGAAAAGTAGCCAAGGAAATTTTACAGGAAAGTGGAGAATATATAAATAGCTCTATATTTAGCTTGCTCACAGAGACACCGAGCAAGCGAACTCCTGCAGAGTTTTCTGAGGTTTTAATCTTAAACTATGAGTGTGTTCAGTACTTTGTCTAGCCTATTTTTAAACAGATTTACACTTTGACTGGAAACAACCTCTGAGGGAAGTTGGTTCCAGATATTAACTATTTTATAGGAAAAGAAATTTCCGCAGACTGAGGTCCTAAATGTCTTTACACACTCAAATAGTGTGCAAGATTTCGTCTAACCTTTTCTTGAACTGATCCACAGAGGAACTGTTCACAACTTCCGAAGGTAACCTGTTCCATGTGTCACAGATCTTATACGTAAAGTAATTCCCACACACATAGTCCTAAACCGTTTGAAATCCAACTTCCAACCATTGTTGCGAGTTGGGTTATCATTTAACTAAACATACTTCTAAAATCGACATCGTTGAACCCTCGTAAGAGCTTGAAAACCTCGATCAGTTGACCGCGCAGCCTCCGAGTTTCGAGCGAAAACAAGTTCAGGGCGCGTAACCGTCGATTGTAGCCCATATACCTAACGGAAGGGATTAACTTTGTGGCCCTCGCCTGCACTCGCTCCAGCCTCTCAATATCTTTCCTGAGGGTGGGCGACCAGAACTGCACAGCATACTCCAGGTACGGCCGAACAAGGGAATTGTACAGTGAGAGCACAATCTCCTTTTTCCGAAACTGAAATTGCCTCCTGATATAACCCAATAGTTTCTGGGCTTTCTTTTCCACCTCTACACACTGTTTCGTAAACTTAAGGTCGCTGCTAATTAGCACACCCAAGTCCTTTTCTAAATCAGTCACCTCGATATTACTGCCCAACATCGAGTAATCCGACTTGGGATTGGCGTAGCCAATGTGCATCACTTTGCATTTACCCAAGTTAAACGGCATTTGCCATTTTTCGGACCACTCTCCTATCCTACCTAGGTCCGCACGCAGTTCCTCGATCGCTTCGGGCGTCCCAACATTGGCCCCAAGCTTGGTGTCATCAGCGAATTTGGCGATCCGACTGACGATGCCACCGTCGATATCATTTATGTAAATGGTAAACAACAGTGGCCCCAAAACGGAACCCTGAGGAACCCCACTAGTGACCGAGGCCCAACCCGAACTAGCCCCTTTAATTACCACCCTCTGCCGCCTATTCCTCAGCCAGTTTTCAATCCACCTACCTATTTCCCCACTGATACCCAGCGCGCGCACTTTCGCCATTAGCCGGCGGTGAAGTACCTTATCAAAGGCTTTCTGAAAGTCGAGATAAAGTATATCAATCGCCCTACTCTTATCGTACTCACTCAACATGACGTGGAAAAACTCGAGCAAGTTGGTGAGACACGACCTATGCCGTCTAAACCCATGTTGGGAGTCCCCAAGCAGCTTGTAGGAATCCAAATGGTCAACGATTCTATCAGCTATTATCCTTTCTAATAATTTACCTACAACTGAAGTGAGACTAATAGGACGATAGTTCCCTGGACTTTCGTGATCCCCTTTCTTAAAGATAGGGGTCACGTTGGCCTCCCTCCAGTCACCAGGCACCTGGCCCATCACCAACGATTTGTTGAAGACTGTAGCCAGGTGGGGAGCCACCTGGTCGCGCACTTCTCGCAAAACACTGGGGAGAAACTGGTCTGGCCCAGGAGCCTTAAACGCGCTCAGTTTGTCTATTCTATGAGCAACGACTGTCGCGGTACATCTAACACTATCCAGGCCAGCACCTTCGTGCCTCACAGCTGGCTCGGGGATGACGCGGGTATCCTCCCTGGTGAACACTCCCGCAAAGTACTCATTAAGCACATTAGCGATGTCCGCGTCGGAGGTCCGCAGAACGCCGCATCCGTCCTTTAAAGGACCTATCATGCTTCTAATGGGCTTTCTACTATTAACATAACTGAAGAACTCCTTAGGGTTCCCCTTGCAGAGGCTTGCCACCCGTAGTTCTTCGTTACGTTTCGCTAGCCTAACCTTCGCCTTCACTTCCCTACACAGGCGGACATACGCTTCAGTGTTCTCGTGGGAACGATTGGCCTTCGCCCTCCTATACGCTACTTTCCTATTTCGGATAGCCGAAGCGATGCCACGATTGAACCACTTAGGCTGCGTTGAAGCAGGGGTGACCGGTTTTGAGGGTACTCATCCAGGAATGCACTCCACACTCCCTCAACATCGCCGCCAACCTCTAACCCCATCTCTGCTACGCTATCCCTGAGGCTAACAAAGTTCGCCCGCCGGAGATCGAGCTTACTGCCTCTCGAGTTACTACGCTTCACCCGAGGGACGCACACACGGAACCTAATAAGACCGTGATCACTCCCGCCCAACGATTCGTCAACGGTGAGGCCAGTGACGAGGTTGTCTTCGGTCGTGAATACTAAGTCTAGAACGCTTTCGCCTCGTGTAGGCTCGTTGACCCACTGAGTGAGGAAGTTCTCATCAGCAAAGTCAACTCGCCTCCTCCCTTCAGCATCGGCAGTCCTGTTTTCCCACTTTATGCCGCCACAGTTGAAGTCTCCTAAAACTACACACACCCTATCCCCTAGCAGGCTACTGAGTTCGGTGTACAGGGCTGTATCGTCCTCGAGGAGGAGATGCGGAGGTCTGTACACCAAGATTAACCTATAGTTCGTCCCTCCCACGTTCAGATCGACGCCAAGCAGCTCCCGTTCCGACCGGAACTGGCAGTCAACCGGACTCAACGTGTCTCTGACGTATATTAGTACCCCACCCCCCTCCCCACGGGTGCGGTCTTTGCGAAACATTCTATACCCGGGAATTTCGAACTCCCCAACGTAGTCCCTACGATCAGTATGAATCCAGGACTCGGTGATAGCAACGATATCCTGGTATTCTGATGCTAAGAGCGCCCGTAGCTCGCAAACTTGTTCCTAATTGACCTAGCATTAAAAAGCATTGCACGGAGGGAGCCTTCCCTATTCTGACCGCCCCTAGCACGACCCGTTTCCCGAACAGCCAGGGCTGTCGGGAGTTGAAGAGCCCCTCACTAACGAGGGGGCAACTTCCGCAGGAGACTGAGCCCCCTCCAACGTAGGAGGAGGGTCACCCACTGTACTTCGACGCACCCTTCAGTCGAAGGTATGTCCGCCACCGGCTCATCCTCATCTCTCCCCGGTGGGGGCCCATCATCTCTCCCGGACTCGACCTCACCATTCTGTATAGGTGCCGGTCGAGCAGCGCGCCTAGCACACCTTTACCCTTGTCATTGAGGTGGACACCATCCCTCTGGTAAAGGTCCCACCTACCCGAAAATGCATCGAAGGGGTCAATAAACTTCACGCCCAGCGGAACGCACAAGTCTTGTACCCTCTCGTTGATGCCAATGACCTTCCTGAGCGCGTGGTCACTGACATTCATTCGCGGTAAAATACCCATTAACATTCCCCTGTCTGTCTTCAGTTTTAGATCATCCGCAAGTGACATGATCTCGGTGATGATCCCTTCAGTAAGACCTACCCCACCGCCTTTGAGGAACAGGTCATTGCCACCAGCGTGGACAACGATCGCAGTCCTCCGACTAGCCACGCGCACCTTCTCTACCTCCTTCCTTAAGTGCGCCGTTCCCCGCCCAGGTAAGCACCTTACCTTCCTCCCAACCCGGTTTGCTGAAGCAAAGTACTTCTCCTGGCCCCTGATCTGCGAGTCCCCAATCAAAACGGTGTCTTCCTCCTTCGAGCACAGGAGACTAAAGCGGTTAGAGGTCTTGACAGGGGCAACTGGGGTCTCAGGCTTCGGCTTCGCAGCCTTCTTGCCCGAGACCTTTCGAAACCCGTCGCCACCCATACACGCAGTTACACCACCCGACCCACCCCGACAGGTAGCTACATCCTTCGGTTTCTTTGGGCCATCAGCAGGCCCCTTCCCACCCTTTTTCTTCATTGGCCCCTGCCCACCCTTCTCTATCGATCCCTTCCCACCCTTCTCTATTAGCCCCTTCTTTGAGCCCTCCCTTTGTTCTAGATACTTAATCTTACAGTTTGAATCTGCTGGTGTGTTTTTAATTTGATCTTGTCCACTGGGTTGGATTTCCAGTGCTACGACCCTAGCTTCAAGCTTTTTTACTAATTCCTTTAGCTCTTTAACTTCCTTTTCGTGGTTGTCTCTAAGTTTACAAAACAAACATACACTAAGGGATGTGATATCGCTGATACTACCCTCTGGGAAGTCTACGCACCAATGATTAACTTTACATTTAAAGCATTCTGCTTTCAATTTAGCTGGCCCTGCCATATTTTCTCTTTTTTTTGTTTTTTCTGAATACTCTGAATAAGATAAAGCGTTCTAGCAATGAAAACTATCCAAAAACGTTATGACCAGTATATAAAAAAGGGGGGGGGGGTGAATTCATCCCGCGCGTAGACGCATCCGCCTTTTTGCAAGTGACGTTCATTCCTTCCAGAAGACTACACCTCTCCTGCTGCCGCACCGACCAAAGGTCTCCCCAGGGCCGGACCGTCCCAAACGTGTCGCAGCTACCAACTGACAAACACTCGCGACGCAAGCGTCACGGATTTTCCGCCAGGAGCGACAGCGAGATGCAGCCCCTTACTAAGTCTTACTAGTCACTCACAAGCGGCCAGACTCTTAGAATCCAGTGTTCAAGGGATATCCCACCAGACCCAGAGGCTACCCCGAGACTTTACGCTGGCCTGGCAGCCAGCTGGGCAGTAAAGCCCTCTCACCTCAGAGCAGTACAGCCAAGCACCATCAATTGGTCACCAAAGAAGGGCAGGGGGCTGGTCAAGCCATTACGCGTTAGGAATGGGCTTAACGGGGCACTAGCCACATCCATTCATCGCGCCCCTACGCCTGGGACCCCTCCATCCCAGTCTCTCACAACCTACGAGCGTTAAATGGTGTTATTTATAGAGGTTCCAAAGCCTCTCTTCCCACGCATGAGGTAGCAGTAGGGTCCTAATAGTAAAAGAAGAGAAAAAGACTTAATACTAAAAGAAAAGGTTTTTTTTTTTTTTTTTTTTTTTTTTTTTGCAGTGAGAGGAGAACAACCTTAACGTAATCTAAAAGGACAGGGTAGGGATGGGATGGGTCCTAGTAACCCACGGGACGGGATTGTGCAAAATACTTTACCCGCCCTCCCGAAAGAGAGAGAGAACCTAAAGGAGCTGGCAGCCAGTTCCTCTAGAATCCCACGACTCGGGACCGGAGGGCTGTCACACCCCAAGTATAAAGTTTACTACATCCAGAAGAAATGTGCATAACCTTTATACCCCCTGCGGAGTTTATACCCCCTGCGGAGAGAAGAGAGAGAGGAGAGGAGAGAAGAGAAGAGGAGAGAAGAGAGAGAGGAGAGAGAGAAGAGAGAGAGGAGAGAGGAGAGAGGAGAGAAGAGAAGAGAGAGAGGAGAGAGGAGAGAGAAGTGAGAGAGGAGAGAGGAGAGAAAGAGAGAGGAGAGAGGAGAGAAGAGAAGAGAGAGAGGAGAGAGGAGAGAGGAGAGAGAAGTGAGAGAGGAGGAAGAGAGAGAGGAGAGAGAGGAGAGAAGAGAGAGAGGAGAGAGAGAGAGAGGAGAGAAGAGAGAAGTGAAGAGAGAGGAGAGAGAGGAGAGAAGAGAGAGGAGAGAAGAGAGAGAGGAGAGAAGAGAGAGAGGAAGAGAGAGAGAGAGAAGAGAGAGAGAAGAGAGAGAGGAGAGGAGAGAGAGGAGAGAAGAGAGAGAGAAGAGAGAGAGGAGAGAAGAGAGAGTTACAAGGAGTTACAAGGAAAAGAAGTACCTCAAAAGGCCTTGCGGCCCATACCGAGGAGGTACCAATGGCAACGGGTGCCAGGGAAAATTTGTAAAAGTTTATTTTTCTTTCAACTATCCTAGCAGTAGTAGAAAACTGGATAGAAAAGTAGAAGGCTCTCTCCCCACCCTCCGCTCCCTCCCTGCCAGAGGCAGGTACGGAAAAAGGTTGAAGAAAATACCTTGACCCTGGAAAAGTAGCCAAGGAAATTTTACAGGAAAGTGGAGAATATATAAATAGCTCTATATTTAGCTTGCTCACAGAGACACCGAGCAAGCGAACTCCTGCAGAGTTTTCTGAGGTTTTAATCTTAAACTATGAGTGTGTTCTGTACTTTGTCTAGCCTATTTTTAAACAGATTTACACTTTGACTGGAAACATCCTCTGAGGGAAGTTGGTTCCAGATATCAACTATTTTACAGGAAAAGAAATTTCCGCAGACTGAGGTCCTAAATGTCTTTACACACTCAAATAGTGTGCAAGATTTCGTCTAACCTTTTCTTGAACTGATCCACAGAGGAACTGTTCACAACTTCCGAAGGTAACCTGTTCCATGTGTCACAGATCTTATACGTAACGTAATTCCCACACACACTAGTCCTAAACCGTTTCAAATCCAACTTCCAACCATTGTTGCGAGTTGGGTTATCATTTAAACTAAACATACTTCTAAAATCGACATCGTTGAACCCTCGTAAGAGCTTGAAAACCTCGATCAGTTGACCGCGCAGCCTCCGAGTTTCAAGCGAAAACAAGTTCAGGGCGCGTAACCGTCGATTGTAGCCCATATGCCTAACGGAAGGGATTAACTTTGTGGCCCTCGCCTGCACTCGCTCCAGCCTCTCAATATCTTTCCTGAGGGTGGGCGACCAGAACTGCACAGCATACTCCAGGTACGGCCGAACAAGGGAATTGTACAGTGAGAGCACAATCTCCTTGTTCCGAAACTGAAATTGCCTCCTGATATAACCCAATAGTTTCTGGGCTTTCTTTTCCATCTCTACACACTGTTTCGTAAACTTAAGGTCGCTGCTAATTAGCACACCCAAGTCCTTTTCTAAATCAGTCACCTCGATATTACTGCCCAACATCGAGTAGTCCGACTTGGGATTGGCGTAGCCAATGTGCATCACTTTGCATTTACCCAAGTTAAACGGCATTTGCCATTTTTCGGACCACTCTCCTATCCTACCTAGGTCCGCACGCAGTTCCTCGATCGCTTCGGGCGTCCCAACATTGGCCCCAAGCTTGGTGTCATCAGCGAATTTGGCGATCCGACTGACGATGCCACCGTCGATATCATTTATGTAAATGGTAAACAACAGTGGCCCCAAAACGGAACCCTGAGGAACCCCACTAGTGACCGAGGCCCAACCCGAACTAGCCCCTTTAATTACCACCCTCTGCCGCCTATTCCTTAGCCAGTTTTCAATCCACCTACCTATTTCCCCACCGATACCCAGCGCGCGCACTTTCGCCATTAGCCGGCGGTGAGGTACCTTATCAAAGGCTTTCTGAAAGTCGAGATAAAGTATATCAATCGCCCTACTCTTATCGTACTCACTCAACATGACGTGGAAAAACTCGAGCAAGTTGGTGAGACACGACCTATGCCGTCTAAACCCATGTTGGGAGTCCCCAAGCAGCTTGTAGGAATCCAAATGGTCAACGATTCTATCAGCTATTATCCTTTCTAATAATTTACCTACAACTGAAGTGAGACTAATAGGACGATAGTTCCCTGGACTTTCGTGATCCCCTTTCTTAAAGATAGGGGTCACGTTGGCCTCCCTCCAGTCACCAGGCACCTGGCCCATCTCCAACGATTTGTTGAAGACTGTAGCCAGGTGGGGAGCCACCTGGTCGCGCACTTCTCGCAAAACACTGGGGAGAAACTGGTCTGGCCCAGGAGCCTTAAACGCGCTCAGTTTGTATATTCTATGAGCAACGACTGTCGCGGTACATCTAACACTATCCAGGCCAGCACCTTCGTGCCTCACAGCTGGCTCGGGGATGACGCGGGTATCCTCCCTGGTGAACACTCCCGTAAAGTACTCATTAAGCACATTAGCGATGTCCGCGTCGGAGGTCCGCAGAACGCCGCTTCCGTCCTTTAAAGGACCTATCATGCTTCTAATGGGCTTTCTACTATTAACATAACTGAAGAACTCCTTAGGGTTCCCCTTGCAGAGGCTTGCCACCCGTAGTTCTTCGTTACGTTTCGCTAGCCTAACCTTCGCCTTCACTTCCCTACACAGGCGGACATACGCTTCAGTGTTCAAGCTCTTACGAGGGTTCAACGATGTCGATTTTAGAAGTATGTTTAGTTTAAATGATAACCCAACTCGCAACAATGGTTGGAAGTTGGATTTGAAACGGTTTAGGACTAGTGTGTGTGGGAATTACGTTACGTATAAGATCTGTGACACATGGAACAGGTTACCTTCGGAGAGGAGAGAGAGGAGAGTAGAGAGAGAGAAGAGAGAGAGGAGAGAAGAGAGGAGAGAAGAGAGAGAGGAGAGAAGAGAGAGGAGAGAAGAGAGAGGAGAGAAGAGAGAGAGGAGAGAAGAGAGAAGAGAAGAGAGAGGAAGAGAGGAGAGAAGAGAGAGGAGAGAAGAGAGAGAGGAGAGAAGAGAGAGAGGAGAGGAGAGAGAGGAGAGAAGAGAGAGAGAAGAGAGAGAGGAGAGAAGAGAGAGAGGAGAGAAGAGAGAGAGGAGAGGAGAGAGAGGAGAGTAGAGAGAGAGAAGAGAGAGAGGAGAGAGAGAGGAGAGAAGAGAGAGAGGAGAGAAGAGAGAGGAGAGAGAGAGAGAAGAGAGAGAGGAGAGAGTTACAAGTTACAAGGAAAAGAAGTACCTCAAAAGGCCTTGCGGCCCATACCGAGGAGGTACCAATGGCAACGGGTGCCAGGGAAAATTTTCTACACACTCAAATAGTGTGCAAGATTTGGTCTAACCTTTTCTTGAACTGATCCACCGAGGAACTGTTCCTGTTATTAAAAGTTTATTTTTCTTTCAACTATCCTAGCAGTAGTAGAAAGCTGGATAGAAAAGTAGAAGGCTCTCTCCCCACCCTCCGCTCCCTCCCTGCCAGAGGCAGGTACGGAAAAAGGTTGAAGAAAATACCTTGACCCTGGAAAAGTAGCCAAGGAAATTTTACAGGAAAGTGGAGAATATATAAATAGCTCTATATTTACCTTGCTCACAGAGACACCGTGCAAGCGAACTCCTGCAGAGTTTTCTTATGTTTTAATCTTAAACTATGAGAGAGAGGAGAGGAGAGAAGAGGAGAGAAGAGAGAGGAGAGAGAGGAGAGAAGAGAGAGAGGAGAGAGAGGAGAGAAGAGAGAGGACAGAGAGGAGAGAGACTAACACAGAAAAGAGAGAGAGAGAGAGAGAGAGAGGAGAGAGAGAGAGAGAGAGAGAGAGACTAACAAAGACCCTAAGATCCATTCTAGGCTAGCCCAAGGAAGAAGTAGAAAAGTTAGAATTAACAATACAAAAAAAACTTATATCATGCTTACACTTATAAATGGTGTAAAATTTTCACATTTACAACATAAACCAACTATCAGTGCCGGCCTTAGGCCGATGCAGTCGCTTCGGGCCCTGCAGTGAATTTTCAAATATAAATAAATTATTGTAATAACGCCTCTCCCCGAGTTCGGGCAAAGTCAGGATGTTAGAGAGGGTCTTACTTTAGCACTCCTGGATGCAGAAATAGTTTACTCTTCGTATTCTTACAAACGCGGAGTACTGTGTGGGCCCGTGATTTTCTTTTTCCCAGTTATCAAAGTCCAAAGAGTAGAAAATAAACACAACGACTTACACGATTTTTTATTTGAATTTAGGCGAGATAAATTTAATTCATTAGAGTGAATCAAATGTTTCTTTTTACACAAAACACGGTTAATAAATAATAATAATAATAATAATAATAATAATAATAATAATAATAATAATAAAAGTTTCATAATTATAATAGTTACTTTTTCTTCATTGTAAGATATGAAATAAGCCAGAGACCCCTCTAAGACACCCTTGTCCGTTCTGAGTCCCCAAGCTTATATGAATCAATTGCAAGCTACTGTTCTTTCTCTATACAGTCAGACTTAAATTGAAACTCCATGAATCTTCCAATTTCCCAAAGCAATTCCCGTTAACGGACCGAAAACCCCATTTCAGCCGGGAGACCCACTCGGAATCTACCGTAAGGGCGCTGATCCCCTTCTTATATAGTCAAAGGAACGGAACCTGACTACGCCATCACGCAAGCGGTTGACGTCACCTGAGAACATTATAGAACCGAGCTTCTTAACAACTGTTTTTCCCCAAGTGAAATCAAAGAAACCGTCTGCGTCACTACGTGTGAATTCCGTTTGGAAGGAAACGAGTCATACATAGCTTGGGAATTACTGAATGAATGAAATTACATAAACATAATAGTTATCAGGGCGCGGCTTTACTTCGATTATAAATTATAACATATATAACATTATATAATTTGTTGATTATTAAGAGAATATAATATGATATTTATTCTAGCATTAAACATAATTTATGCTTATTATTATGCATAAATTACCTACATTTGGATTCCAAAACGTGTGTAACTCTTTAGAGTTACACGTGATCTTATGCATTATTAACATCATTTTCAGATGTTATTCACTCATAGAATTTGGATGCGCTTAAAAAGAGTCGCTGCTCTTTGCTAACGCTTGCCGAAAAGGAAACATTGCTAACGCTCGCTCACCAACAAAACATTGCCAACACTCTCTCGCCTTTTTTTATGTATTTTTTTTAGAGGTTTATATTATTTTTTTATTTTATATATTTATGTATTTCGTTATGTATTTTTATTTTTAATTGTGTATGTAATGAAATATTATATTTATTTACTATTTTGAATTTTAGTAGTGGGGGAGGGGACCCGCCCGTAGCTCCGCTTTAAGCCAGCAAACGCTAAGGCCGGCTCTGCCAACGATGCATCAAGTTCGACTATTCATGGTTTTCATGTGTATGTATATACTGTGTAGGTAATATTCAGTTGCAGGGAATTCTATGTAATCACTGTTTATCTGCACACACACACACACACACACACAAGTTCTCTCTCATATATATTATATAATATGCAAATACTATTATCTTGTGAAGCTTCAGTATATATTAATACTTAATTATCACTTTAATATTTTATCTACTTACAGAGCAGTATCATATATATATATATATATATATCTATAATATATATATATATATAATATATATATATATATATTAATGAGGGTTATAACACAATTAGAAAATCGCTAAAAACATTATTTATACAACTTTTATAACTGAAATTAGTAACGTCCGAGTTAAAGTGGTTTGAAATAATTAAACATGTATTAGGTTGTAGTAACAAGTATTTTTATCATAATTAGTTTTCTAGTGAGCTTTGTGCCGAGAGAGAGAGAGAGAGAGAGAGAGAGAGAGAGAGAGAGAGAAATCGGATAATAATTAAAACTACGAAATGACGTCCATATTTGAGGCATTTATCGTAAAAGAAATTACGTATTTTGTTTTCAAGAGCAATGTTGAGTGACTTTCCTCCGACTACCCTTTATAATGATAGAATGATTAATCTCGTTAATAGGACGACGAGGTAAAAGGGTGCAATAATGAGAACAACACTGAGTGAGTGGTTGACTCCTGGAGCACTGAAACAACCAAGTTATTAAACAATCCAACCGAATAATTAATTCAACCCTTTAACTTTATTACCGGGGAAAATTAACTATGGTTACCACAGTCATTGTGTGGTATAGTTTGGTTGTTAAGTAATTAATTATTATCTCATATTTTGATTGTTTTAATCAAAAGAATTTTTCTAGGAAATTCGTATGACTTTTTTATTGTACTCAACCCACGACTTTTGCTAAACGGGCAGTCGGAACTAAAGCGTACTTTATTGTACTTTTCGATCCTCTGACTTAGAACTAAACCAGGGGTCCCCAACCTTTTTGTGCCGAAGAGCACATTCAAGACTACCGGTAGTGCGGCGGGCACCATTTACTTTTTCAAGGCAAATTTATAGTTGGACTTAATAATGAACATAATGCACAAAAAAAACATTTAATTCGTATGTAAAATAATGAATATAATGCACAAAAAAAACATTTAATTCCTATGTAAAATAATGAACATAATACACAAAAAACCCATTTAATTCTTATGTAAAATAATGAACATAATACACAAAAAAAAACAAGGATGGGCTAAGAATCTTAGAAAAATTATCAAAACGATAACTTAATTTATTTATAAAGAAATAATTATTTTCAAATAAATGAGCATCTGTTTCTGTAATTAACTACTAAAATTTAATAAAATGTTAAGTATGTTACATATTTTAAATATTTAGTAACTAAATATTTAAAATATGTAACATACTTAACATTTTATTAAAAATGTAAATAAAAACTTATCAATCGTAGTCAGTCAGTGGCGGGCACACGCAAAAGGGTCGGCGGGCACCATGGTGCTCGCGGGCACAGGGTTGGGGACC
This sequence comes from Bathynomus jamesi, assembly GCA_023014485.1. Classification (NCBI taxonomy): domain Eukaryota; kingdom Metazoa; phylum Arthropoda; class Malacostraca; order Isopoda; family Cirolanidae; genus Bathynomus; species Bathynomus jamesi. The sequence continues at coordinate 350,180 of JAJOZX010004329.1, read as the reverse complement.
CCTGAATTACTAAACGATGCAAGTGTCGAAAAAAATTATATAGATTAAACACAAAAAAGTGGCAATAATTTTTGAAATATGGGCTCTTATACAGCGAGTTCAGATGGGCAAAATGGCTCACTTATCTGTATTTCCATTATCATTGTCAATAAAAGCAATAATAGTCCATGTTATGAAGATGAGAAACCTATTTTTTATCGCCATTTTTTTCGCGAAAAAATTCTCCAAATGAAAACGAGTTGTTATTTTTTTTTCTCTCTCTCTCTTTCATATATATATATATATATATATATATATATATATATAAATATATATATATATATATAATTATATATATATATATACACACATTTCAACTGCAAAGAACACGCAGTATAATTAACGTAAAGAACGACGCTTGTATAGGAGAACATACCACGCAAGATGAGGAGAGAGAACGAACAAATGAAAAAATGAGGTAACCACCCGGGAATCGAACCCGGGATCTTCCGATTGCCGGTCAGATATGATAACCACTACACCATGGTCCTCACTCGATCAGAAGTCGTAATTCTCCTACATACGCGCAGAAACCAATGCCCCGAAGGGGGCACCTCCCGCATGCCGCACCTATATATACATTTCAACTGCAAAGAACACGCAGTATAATTAACGTAAAGAACGACGCTTGTATAGGAGAACATTCCTCGCAAGATGAGGAGGGAGAACGAACAAATGAAAAAATGAGGTAACCACCCGGGAATCGAACCCTGGATCTTCCGATTACCGGTCAGATATGATAACCACTACACCATGGTCCTCACTCGATCAGAAGTCGTAATTCTCCTACATACGCGCAGAAACCAATGCCCCGAAGGGGGCACCTTCCGCATGCCGCACCTATATATACATTTCAACTGCAAAGAACACGCAGTATAATTAACGTAAAGAACGACGCTTGTATAGGAGAACATTCCGCGCAAGATGAGGAGGGAGAACGAACAAATGAAAAAATGAGGTAACCACCCGGGAATCGAACCCGGGATCTTCCGATTGACGGTCAGATATGATAACCACTACACCATGGTCCTCACTCGATCAGAGGTCGTAATTCTCCTACATACGCGCAGAAACCAATTACGGTACCTCATTTTTTCATTTGTTCGTTCTCCCTCCTCATCTTGCGCGGAATGTTCTCCTATACAAGCGTCGTTCTTTACGCTAATTATACTGCGTGTTCTTTGCAGTTGAAATGTATATATAGGTGCAGCATGCGGGAGGTGCCCCCTTCGGGGCATTGGTTTCTGCGCGTATGTAGGAGAATTACGACTTCTGATCGAGTGAGGACCATGGTGTAGTGGTTATCATATCTGACCGGCAATCGGAAGATCCCGGGTTCGATTCCCGGGTGATTACCTCATTTTTTCATTTGTTCGTTCTCCCTCCTCATCTTGCGCGGAATGTTCTCCTATACAAGCGTCGTTCTTTACGTTATATATATATATATATATATATATATATATATATATATATATATATAAGCTGAAATGTATTGAGTTAATACGATCGCTTAAAGGTAACAGACAAGGCACTTACTGCGAAGATATTACCTTATACAAAACAGGACCCAGGTTTAATGAGAAAAAACTTATATACATATACAATATATGCCCTTAGGTATCGGCACCGCTTTTGAAGTCTCTGGTAATTTATGATTAAGTAAGCTGACAAGGTAATTTAATAGTTTAGTTAATTATTTGGGGTCACCAGTTGATTTTTCAGTCAACAAGGAAAAAGAATAGACTGCGCGGCTTTTTCCTTCAATTAACGAAACAAATAAATGTTGACATTGAATAACATTACAATTGCTTAACCTGAATTACTGAATGACTGGAATTTAAATGATAATTACAATGAAGGCTAAATGCACATTATGTAAATGGAAATTAAATAGATTAAACATTGAACGAAAGATTGAAGGAATGAATTTTAGTTCTTTTATGGATGAAAGGAATGACAAGCAAGCCGAAGCGACACCTGTTTAACAAGATTTTACGCAATCAAAGAACGAATAATGACTTAAGAAACTTAGGCAAATCTTGGAGAGGTGAAACTTGGTCATCGTGGGAACACTCAAGCGGTTGATCCTGAAAACAAAGTACTTCTTACACTATGACGAAACTTCACCCGCGGACCTTCTTGAGAACACTGTACCAGCAAGAGAAATATTCGTAAGGGTGACCCTTGTTGATGTCATGCGATACGCACTTCAGAACTGTGAAGAGCATCGCTACATATATATATATATATATGTATATATAACCTTTGGTTAGCTTCCGCCCGAATTGTTCATTCTGACGAAGGTCAAGCTTTTCACTCCACCTTAGACCTACAGTTTAACGTGGAATCCGAACCACGCCCCATCAGTAGCCCAGCGTCTTAACTACTAGGCCACCTAGGGTACCCATTTATCTACCAACAACTTTCTTTATTGTGTGGAAGGATGAACAGCTGGGTTTTGCTGCGCGCCGGCTGCAATCGGGTCTCGAACCCGGGGCCGATGGATTTGTAGTCAGCGACGCTAACCACTACACCACCGAGGCGCATTACTACACCACCTAGGCGCATATATATATATATATATATATATATATGAAAAATTATTTCACGAAAGTGACACGTGAAAAGTATTTATGATGAATAAAACCACGAAGGAAAAAGAAACACAAAGGGGTGCTCAAGCGCTTTCGTCTAATGACATCCTCAGGAACACTGGAGTGAAAGGACAGATCAAGGCAATATATAGGTTACAAAAATAAACATACATACATACACATTCACATATATATACATATATATATATATACATATATATATATATATAAATATATACATATATATAGTAAGCATAGAAAAAAATTGTGGGAGGAGCCAACATTTATATGGTCACAGAAGAATAAAGAAATAAAAATAAATATAAATATAAATTGAGAAAAAATTAATTACAAAATAGTGCCTTAGTGATATATATGTCACAGCCTAAATAATCATAAAGAAATAAACAGGCAAATAAAAAAAACCCATAAATACATATACATACATATATATATATATATATACATATATATACACATATATATATATACATATATATATATATAAAGACACTTTTAGCACTTTGGCCGACCTTCCATATAAATTCAAATGGCTTTTTTATGGAACAGGTCACAAAAGAATAAAGAAATAAAAATAAATATAAATATTGTAAGTAGAGTCTACCAATTCAAGCTCAAGAGGGAGGTTTTACAATCGATTTAATAGATGCTGCCAAAATGATATATATGTCACATTATTAAAAAATAAAAATTGAAAGATAAATTTTAAGAGAGGCACACCAATTTATAAGGGAAAAAATTACCACATATGCATATTATAGTCACAAACGAATACAAAAGTACAAATAAATATAAATTGGAAAACAAAATGATCCCTGGATGATATATAAAGAACAATAAAATATATATACAACATATTTACGGTATATATACGAAATATAAACGCAATATATACAGAATATATATATATATATATATATGCATAAGGAAAAAAAAATTACCAAATTTGTTTTATAATTATTGTCTGAGAAAACGGTAGGTCGCAAAAGAATAAAGAAATAAAAATAAATATAACTTGAAAAAATTACAAATAATACACGTACACATATATACCCGCATACCCAAATATATATATACATATACACACATATATACAAACACACACACACACACACACATATATATATATATATATATATAACAAGCTTGACCTTCACGAAATGAGAAATCATCCCGCAGAACCTTTGTGAGGTAAGGTAAGGTACATACAAATATACATATATATATATATATATTTAACTGCATACATACATACATACATACATATACACACATACATACATACATATACACACATATACATACAAACACATTTAACTGCAATGACCACACACATACGCACATACACATACATACATACACATACACTCATACAGCAAAAAATTGAAAAATAAATTGTAAGGGAAACAACCGACAAAAACAAATTTTTTACCAAAGATTTAACAACCTGCCCTTTTTGTTTAAATCCATTCTGAAGGAATTCAGAGCAACGGGATCAAGTTGAAACAGACCTTTACTCATGTTAAGGTTATTTGTAAGTTGAATTATAGCCGACTCAAGAATATTTCTATTAACAATGTTGCTAGAGTGAAACAAAACTGAAACATTATTCCAATCAATACAATGGGATAACTCTGACAAATGGACAAAAAGGGCACTGGACAACTGTCCCGTTCTAACGGAATATTGATGCTGTTTTACACGCGTTTGCAAATCCTTTCCCGTCGACGATATTTTGTGTATCTGGCCCATGAATCGTGACCTGGATGACTTCCTCCTTCAGTTAAATGACCAAGTCCCCTCCATTAAATTTACTTTAGAAGTGGAACAAGACAACTCAATCCCGTTTTTGGATGTGCGTGTTCATAGGGATAGCCCGGGTTTTAAGTTTAGTATATATCGGAAAAAAACAAACAATTTGTCCTACGTACACTTTTACTCTGGACATGACACCCCTATTAAAAAGGCCATATTTTCCTCAATGTTTCTCTCCGCGCTCTTAGGATCGCCAGTCCTGAATACATCGATGCCGAATTGGAAAATATCAACGGTATTGGAAGTGAGTTGTGTTACCCATCTGCGTTCATGGAATCTTGTCTTAATAAGGCTAAACGAACCTTCTATCGTGTGAATAATAACACTCGCACCTTGTCAAAGAATATTTTAGTACTTCCATTTTTCCCGGGCTTCTTAGGCATTGCTAATGTACTTAAACTTTTGGATATCAGTGTAGTTTTTTCATATAACAATATTGTGAAAAACATCATAGTAAAAAATAGCCCTACCAATAATTTAGGCATTATCTATAAAATTGGGTGTAAGCAATGTTATTCCTTTTACATAGGTCAGACGGGAAAGGATTTGCAAACGCGTGTAAAACAGCATCAATATTCCGTTAGAACGGGACAGTTGTCCAGTGCCCTTTTTGTCCATTTGTCAGAGTTATCCCATTGTATTGATTGGAATAATGTTTCAGTTTTGTTTCACTCTAGCAACATTGTTAATAGAAATATTCTTGAGTCGGCTATAATTCAACTTACAAATAACCTTAACATGAGTAAAGGTCTGTTTCAACTTGATCCCGTTGCTCTGAATTCCTTCAGAATGGATTTAAACAAAAAGGGCAGGTTGTTAAATCTTTGGTAAAAAATTTGTTTTTGTCGGTTGTTTCCCTTACAATTTTATTTTTCAATTTTTTGCTGTATGAGTGTATGTGTATGTATGTATGTGTATGTGCGTATGTGTGTGGTCATTGCAGTTAAATGTGTTTGTATGTATATGTGTGTATATGTATGTATGTATGTGTGTATATGTATGTATGTATGTATGTATGTATGCAGTTAATATATATATATATATATGTATATTTGTATGTACCTTACCTTACCTCACAAAGGTTCTGCGGGATGATTTCTCATTTCGTGAAGGTCAAGCTTGTATATATATATATATATTATATGTGTGTGTGTGTGTGTGTGTGTTTGTATATATGTGTGTATATGTATATATATATTTGGGTATGCGGGTATATATGTGTACGTGTATTATTTGTAATTTTTTCAAGTTATATTTATTTTTATTTCTTTATTCTTTTGCGACCTACCGTTTTCTCAGACAATAATTATAAAAACAAATTTGGTAATTTTTTTTCCCTTATGCATATATATATATATATATATATAATTTCTGTATATATTGCGTTTATATTTCGTATATATACCGTAAATATGTTGTATATATATTTTATTGTTCTTTATATATCATCCAGGGATCATTTTGTTTTCCAATTTATATTTATTTGTACTTTTGTATTCGTTTGTGACTATAATATGCATATGTGGTAATTTTTTTCCCTTATAAATTGGTGTGCCTCTCTTAAAATTTATCTTTCAATTTTTATTTTTTAATAATGTGACATATATATCATTTGGCAGCATCTATTAAATCGATTGTAAAACCTCCCTCTTGAGCTTGAATTGGTAGACTCTACTTACAATATTTATATTTATTTTTATTTCTTTATTCTTTTGTGACCTGTTCCATAAAAAAGCCATTTGAATTTATATGGAAGGTCGGCCAAAGTGCTAAAAGTGTCTTTATATATATATTATGTATATATTATATGTGTATATATATGTATATATATATATATATATGTATGTATATGTATTTATGGTTTTTTTTTATTTGCCTGTTTATTTCTTTATGATTATTTAGGCTGTGACATATATATCACTAAGGCACTATTTTGTAATTAATTTTTTCTCAATTTATATTTATATTTATTTTTATTTCTTTATTCTTCTGTGACCATATAAATGTTGGCTCCTCCCACAATTTTTTTCTATGCTTACTATATATATGTATATATTTATATATATATATATATATGTATATATATATATATGTATATATATGTGAATGTGTATGTATGTATGTTTATTTTTGTAACCTATATATTGCCTTGATCTGTCCTTTCACTCCAGTGTTCCTGAGGATGTCATTAGACGAAAGCGCTTGAGCACCCCTTTGTGTTTCTTTTTCCTTCGTGGTTTTATTCATCATATATATATATATATATATATATATTATATGTGTGTGTTTGTGTGTGTGTGTGTGTGTGTGTGTGTGTGTGTGTGCGCGTGTGCGTGTAGACAAATGGGCATAAGTTAGGCCAAGTGTGTGATAAATCACAGATGAAGTGGGGTAATTTTTTATGAGTTAACACATTTGATACCTCGAAACATTTAAAAAAAAATTTATACAAAAAATCTAGAAACATTTTTACTGTCGGAAAAAAGATAAGTTGATCCTGATTAGGTTAGATTACGCTAAGTTAGGTTAGTTAAAGTATCTCATAATTTAAGAGTATCCCTTCGAGCCCTCAAATGCTTCCGAAACACTTACACGACCCTCATAGCGGTGCCCCCCATAGTACTGTGAGGTATTGAAAAACTCATGATCTTCACTTGCCCCACAAACACCTTTAAATGGGAGACCCAAAATGGGTGCACACACATTTCTACATTACTGTACAGTCTTTACAGCCACACCTACACTTTTTCTCGTAAGTGTATATATTGTAATGTATATGATTGTAAATTTTGACTTGGTCCGCAATCGATATGGACCGTGACTTGATGGATACCGTAATGAAATTGACTGGATTCTTTGGATCTGATATATTTGCATGTCCGTTATAAATAGATATAGAGTGTAACATATTTGTGGATAGTAGTCTATTATGACTAGATCCTCTGGATCCAGAGATTCTATCTTTAGTTTTAAATCGATAATTAATTGGTTTTAAATTGATAATTATTTAGTTTCGTAAAAATTGGTCGTTGCCAATTTAATGGCGGTTTTTACATAAATTTCTTATGTTCTTGTGGTTCGGAACCCACGTAAAATTGTAGGTCCCCTCCGCCACCACGGATGACATACACAATACACGATTACGAACACAGTTAGGTAGACCAGCCATGAGTGGATCCTAGGGTCTTTGTTGGTCTGAAACATTATAACATTATAACATTAGGTTTAGTTAATCAATTTTTAAAATAAAAAATAAAAAATGTAGGTACCTCTCGTGTGTGTGTGTGTGTGTGTGTGTGTGTGTGTGTGTGTGTGCAATAATAACGCCTTTAAATTCATTATCTGAATACTGGTGGAATCTATTTTTTCGAAGAATCAGTAATTACATTCGCTTTATTTTACCCCCCCCCCCCCCCCCCCCAACTTACTCCCCAAGCCCGAAGAAATAACCGACGTTAATTAACGACTAAAATGAACTTACGAACTCTCTTTAAAGTAAAACTTTTTTCAGATTTTTTTTTTTTAATCAAATGTCAGTCAAAATTAATTTTGTGGAACAAAAGTCAGAAATATTTACAGTCCTCAGACATCATTAGAAAAAAAAATCAACCATCTTATTTTTGTGGTTGATTCTAAACTTTCTCTTAAGGATTTAGAAAGGAAGAAGCCCAGTTAGAAAGAGTACTTCGCCTTACACACACACACACACACACACACACACACAATATATATATATATGTACAGTCGTTGACAGAAGTTTTGTCTCTCCGGAAATTATTACATATGTAGATCACATTTTCTTCTTCTTTATCGCTTTCACAATATGCTCAGTTCCCATGGCAACTGAAAACCATTCGCGAAAGAAATATTTGTTTTTGTCCTTTTTGCTTTTTCTTATGCATTTTCTTATGTTTGGCACTTGTGTATAACGTATAACAATAGTACCAATCTTAACTCTAAAGATCAGTAATGTAAAGTACTTTAGCTGTAATAATTTCTAAGTATCTAGAATTGAATGTATAAATTAGGACAAATTTAACTGTAATAAAATGCACGAATATTTATTTAGCTAAACAACGTTGATGAATATTTATATTACAGACGTTTTAGAAGCAAAAGGTGTGAATTACATCTACGAGAAAACTATCGAAAGGAACCTTTTTTCCGCACCTTTTGTTTCTTGTTCTATTATTTAAAATATGAAATGTTTTTCTTAGACACTCTCTTCAGTTTAATATAATAATTCTTAATAATTATTATTTTAGAAAATTTAAAATTACACACGTGAATTAAAGTATTAAGACGAGATAATCTAGGTTAGTTATTATTTTTTAAACGTTACAACGTCAAAGGTCGTGTGAGAGGAGGGACCTACAACTGAACCTGGATTCAAAAACAAGGATGAGTACAGAATCGAAAAACAGTACATTGGTCTCCCACTGAACCACGTACCAGACTGAATGTCACTACACTTCGCAGATCTTACTAGAAACTTAGAAGAAGACCGGAATTTTCTGAATCAGATTCTTGCCATCGATAAAGCAACGTTTCACACAAGCTGGTGGACTCAGAACCTGGTGGGGACAATTTCTACGTTATCGGAAATCGTACGTGTTCATGCATGATATTCCATTTATGCGTACCCAGCCTTGCTCCAGGTAAATTTTATGAAATGGTGGTCATTACCTTGAGCACGGGAGGGTTAACACTTAAAATGCGTCTGGACGCGAAAGCGTTGTGTTGTGTTTTGTGTTTCCTGTGTATGGCAGGTTGTTATCTTTTCCTCCATTGTACGAGTAGTGTAGTGGCTAGTGTCTTTTTATTCAAGAGGTGGTTGGTTCGAACCTCGAAGTTTGGATGCTTTATATATATATATATATATTATAATATATAATATATATATTATATATATATATACACTTAAAATAATTCTTATTTCTTAGTATTTTTTAAAATAAATAAAATTAGTGACAAAAATAACTGAAAACCGGCCTCCGAAAGTAATCTATTACTGGATACAATAACCGCTAAGGTAAATTTCCCTTTTTCTCTTGAGGGTAAAGTGTTTAATAGAATTTGTGAGGAAACAAATCCATGTTAATTCCGAATTCAGCGGCATCGACACTGAACTTCAGTTTATTTTGGGACCGAATTAAATTACAAACGGGGTATACATTCTGAAAAGAGTTCCATCGGAACTCGATCGACAGTGAAAAGCGAAGGAAAAGGAGGAAACAGATTTCAAAAGAAACCAGCCATGGCAGGCAGCTATGTGCCATTGATTCCGAATACCAAAATAAGTTCTGTGACATGCGTGATTGATACGGAAAGTTGGACTGTAAAAATAAATGTGTGTGTTCTTGTCTTCCCTACAGAATCACGACAATCTTTAAGATACACACAGAGCCCATCGGGACACGAATATGCGTGTCACGACACTAGTAGTCTTTACAAATACTGTCTTTAATCATGAAAAAGTGGATATAATTAAGATTAGGCTAGGTTAGGTTACGCTCGGTTAGGTAAGATTTGGTTAGGTTTGGTTAACTTTATTAGGTTTTTTTTTAGACTGGTCAAATGTCGCGATACAGAATTGATATGAAAATGTTGTGTGGTTTTGTAGGGTAGCCAAAAGTAAGAGTGTGTGTGTGTGTGTGTGTGTTCCCTATTAAATTTAGAAAATAACTTATTGTTTAGGTCTTATTTCTCATTCGCTTGATGTCATATTTAACCCATCTTATCCAACAAATTAGTAGGATCTGTCAAGAACCTCGTATAAACAGCAATATTCTTTCCTTTTACAATTATTTTCTGTTGTACAAATTTTCCAAATAAAAAGAAATGGAACAGAAGAAAAACATTAATGGAATCACAAGCCAAAAATCGCTATTATCACATCTTCTAATTTTGAAGAAATGTAGCAATGTCAACTTTATAAGTGGACTCGTCGACACGCAGACCGTGAGCAAACAATTTTACCCGAGAAGTGTCAAACTGTCAAGTATAATATATATATGCGAAGGTGTGTGTGTGTGTGTGTGTGTGTGTGTGTGTGGTGTAACTGTGCACTCTAATCACTCAAGAAAAATATGAAAAATAGTCACTATTTAGATATCCACTAAGAGTAGGCCTATCTGCACTTAGTCTTTTTGAGTTTCTTAACTATCTATCTATCTATCTATTTATCATATATATATATATATATATATATGGTAGCACAAAAGTCAGGACACATAAGGGAAAATTGATTTATATTAACACTGTTTTCTCTGTTCAAGGTGAGACATGGCTGATAAATTAGCGAAAGATGAGAGGGTGAAGTTAGTCTTCATGTATGCAAGAGAAGAAAGCTCGTACCGAAGTGTCGCAGACGAATTTAATCAGCAAAGCCAAAGGAGAAAAAACACTGGTTTCTGAACTGTCAGAAATTATATATAACATTTTGTAAACTTTATAGTGTATTTATTATTATTGCTATTATTAATTATTATTTTTTGTTATCACTATTACTATCACTTACCACTTTTCCTTTCTTTATGTAATAAATAAACTAAATGCCATTAATTTTACCTAAAAAGCCTCCATACTTCCAAGGGCATATTCAGATAAGAGTACTGTGAATATACAGTATTAATGTCACATCAAATATCTAAAAGTTATAAAACTGACACTTGTATTCTTTTCTGAATAAAAATTTTGAATTTGAATATATGTGGACTATGATCGTATCGTGAAGTGATGATAATGGTTCAATACGCTTTATTGCCGGCTTTTAGCGTTAAGATATTTTGACAATCGTATATTTATGATTTCTCATCTCTCTTCCAGAGAGCATCCATATCGTGAAGTTCTATTGATTTAACATTTATCTTATCTTATTATGAACTGTCATTGTATTAATAATATTTGTCATATGGACTATAGTCTGTCAATAAACCTTTTCATTTTCATTTTCATTTCATCGGCTATTCCAGTTATCTAACGTAATAATAGTTTTAACGTAGTTCTTATTACTTTTTGACAATGTATCCAATAAAAGCACAGCTTCCAATGGAATACAGGCTTATGCAGTTATAAGCTGAATCGTATGAGATATAACCGCCTTACATTCATTATTTGTATATAGGCCTATAGTCAGTGTTCACAGTCTTAGACGCCATCTTAATTCGCAAACTTATTTCTTCCGTCTATTAACGTATAGACAAGTTGTGGGGCCTGTGGTAACGTCTCACAGCTAAGCATCAGTCAAACTTAGATACTCGGATTAACACATTTAGTTTAACTAGATTGTGTCGTTAGGATTCAGAGATATTTTAGCGTATACACACGTTGTATTCTCCAGCGGCTAGAGAATACGTGTGTCTATCAGATAGATTAGAGGAAAGGTTGAAGTTTACTATGGCATAAAAAAACAGAACTTCGCCTGTTGGTTGATTCGCCATTGTGCCGCGCGACGCCTCACACGTATGAGTGCAAAATAAAATCACTGATAATTATTCAACCTGAAAACTGGGTACCTTTTTAAACATTACCTAATAATTAAGGATCATTTAAAAAATAGGACTCCAGACTTTCATTATCACGTGATTGATTAAAATAGTTATGAGAATTCATGCGACATCACGTGTGACTGCATTTGTTATACATACATCTTTTTCTCTTTCTTTCTCCCTCTCTTATCTCTTCCTCGAGGAGGATACAGCCCTGTACACCGAACTCCGTAGCCTGTTAGGGGATAGGGTGTGTGCAGTTTTAGGAGACTTCAACTGTCGCGGCATAAACTGGGAAGACAGGACTGCTGATGCTGAAGGGAGGAAGCTAGTTGACTTTGCTGATGAGAACTTCCTCACTCAATGGGTAAGTGAGCCTACACGAGGCGAAAGCGTTCTAGACTTAGTATTCACGACCGAAGACAACTTCGTCACTGGCCTCAACGTTGACGAATCGTTGGGCGGGAGTGATCACGGTCTGATTAGGTTCCGTGTGTGCGTCCCTCGGGTGAAGCGTAGTAACTCGAGAGGCAGTAAGCTCGATCTACGGCGGGCGGACTTTGTTAGCCTGGGATAGTGTAGGTGAGATGGGTTAGAGGTCGGCGGCGATGTTGAGGGAGTGTGGAGTGCATTCGGGACGAGTTTATGGTGCTGCAGTCTGCTGCCATACCCTCAAAACCGATCACCCCTGCTTCAACGCAGCCTAAGTGGTTCAATCGTGACATCGATTCGGCTATCCGAAATAGGAAAGTAGCGTATAGGAGGGCGAAGGCCAATCGTTCCCACGAGAACACTGAAGCGTATGTCCGTCTGTGTAGGGAAGTGAAGGCGAAGCTTAGGCTAGCGAAACGTAACGAAGAACTACGGGTGGCAAGCCTCTGCAAGGGGAACCCTAAGGAGTTCTTCAGTTATGTTAATAGTTAAAGGACCGAAGCGGCGTTCTGTGGACCTCCGACGCGGACATCGCTAATGTGCTTCATGAGTACTTTGCGGGAGTGTTCACCAGGGAGGAAACCCGCGTCATCCCCGAGCCAGGCGTCAGGCTCGAAGGTGCTGGCCTGGATAGTGTTCGATGTACCGCGACAGTCGTTGCCGATAGAATAGACAAACTGAGCGCGTTTAAGGCTCCTGGGCCAGACCAGTTTCTCCCCAGAGTGTTGCGGGAAGTGCGCGACCAGGTGGCTCCCCACCTGGCTACAGTCTTCAACAAATCGTTGGAGACGGGCCAGATGCCTGGTGACTGGAGGGAAGCCAACGTGACCCCTATCTTTAAGAAAGGGAATCACGAAAGTCCAGGGAACTATTGTCCCATTAGTCTCACTTCAGTTGTAGGTAAATTATTAGAGGGGATAATAGCAGATAGGATCGTTGACCATTTGGATTCGTACAAGCTGCTTGGGGACTCCCAACATGGGTTTAGACGGCATAGGTCGTGTCTCACTAACTTGCTCGAGTTTATCCACGTCATGTTGAGTGAGTATGATAAGAGTAGGGCGATTGATATACTTCATCTCGACTTTCAGAAAGCCTTTGATAAGGTACCTCACTGCCGGCTAATGGCCAAAGTCCGCGCGCTGGGCATCGGTGGGGAAGTAGGTAGGTGGATTGAAAACTGGCTGAAGAATAGGAGGCAGAGGGTTGTAATTAAAGGGATTAGTTCGGGTTGGGCCTCGGTCACTAGCGGTGTTCCTGAGGGTTCCGTTTTGGGGCCACTGCTGTTTATCATTTACATAAATGATATCGACGCTGGCATCGTCAGTCGGATCGCCAAATTCGCTGATGGGACCAAGCTTGGGGCCAATGTTGGGACGCCGGGGGCGATCGAGCAACTACGTGCGGACCTAGGTAGGATAGGAGAGTGGTCGGAAAAATGGCAAATGCCGTTTAACTTGGGTAAATGGAAGGTGATGTACATTGGCTACGCCAATCCCAAGTCGGACTACTCGATGTTGGGGAGTAATATCGAGGCCACTGATTTGGAAAAGGACTTGGGTGTGCTAATTAGCAGCGACCTTAAGTTTACGAAAAAGTGCGTAGAGGTGGAAAAGAAAGCCCAGAAGCTGTTGGGCTATATTAGGAGGCAATTTCAGTTTCGGAACAAGGAGATTGTGCTCTCTCTGTACAATTCCCTGGTTCGGCCGCACCTGGAGTATGCTGTGCAGTTCTGGTCGCCCATCCTCAGGAAAGATATTGAGAGGCTGGAGCGAGTGCAGGCGAGGGCCAGGAAGTTAATCCCTTCCGTTAGGCACATGGGCTACAATCGACGGTTACGCGCCCTGAACTTGTTTTCGCTGGAAACTCGGAGGCTGCGCGGTCAACTGATCGAGGTTTTCAAGCTCTTACGCGGGTTCAACGATGTCGATTTTAGAAGCATGTTTAGTTTAAATGATAACCCAACTCGCAACAATGGTTGGAAGTTGGATTTGAAACGGTTTAGGACTAGTGTGTGTGTGGGACTTACTTTAAGTATAAGATCTGTGACACGTGGAACAGGTTACCTTCAGAAGTTGTGAACAGTTCCTCTGTGGATTAGTTCAAGAAAAGGTTAGACCAAATCTTGCACACTATTTGAGGGTGTAGAAAATTTCTGGGCCACAAGGCCTTTTGAGGTACTTCTTTTCCTTGTAACTCCTTGTAACACTCTCTCTCTCTCTCTCTCTCTTAAAAGGGAGCTGCTTGAGGGAGGACCAGTCAGGACAGACGAAGAAGTAATTTTCCCTTTGTCAGTGGCGTACTAAGGGGGGTGCCATCGGGAGAGTTGAAATACCAGTACAAGTTTTCAAACCAAATGAAAAATTCGCCAAATTAAGAAAAAAAATTAAAAAATGTTCAAACTATTACAACAGCTAAATGTTAATTTCCACTATAAATTTTATTTTTATTTTTATTGGCAATACAAAATTTACAAACGAAAAATTAAATATTTGATAAAAATCACATCGAAAGGCGAACGTTTGTTGACGTTTTAGTTATCAGTTTGTTGAGCATAGCCAGCTGGCTGCAACTGACATTCCAAGTCTTGTTCACTTGACACTGTGACTCCACATACATGAGGTATATTTCATTAAATAATTATGATAAAGCATAAAGTGCTGGTGTTTATACCAATATCATGGTACTTATACCAGTGTCCTGTAATTTTTGACAATGTGATATCATAGTGATGTTTAAGTGTTTATAAATGATAATTAATGATAATTAATAAGGATAATAATAATGATGATAATTAATTGTCTCTACTTGTCTGGGTTGAGAATCTGATAATTCAATGGGTATCTGGTTGGAAAAAGTTTGAGAACCACTTGTTTGAAGCTTTTCTGTTGTAATAAATTTTTTTTACTTCTTTATTTACTGGATATACTGTTAATTTTCATTTTGTCAGTGGTCTAGTTATTTGTGAGTAATCCTCATAGTTTTCTGCTTTTTTAGGAGTCGTGTTTGCACTTAACCCCCCCCCCAAATAATAATAATAATAGTCTAATAATAATAATAGTCTAATAATAATAATAATAGTCTAATAATAATCACAGACAATTTGTTCAGTTAATGTATTTCAAGTCATAATAGTTCATGCTTGTTATGCATGTTCATGCTTTATACCTTTTGATTTTAAAATTTTGCAGAAAACATCCACTATGAAGCGAAATCGATCCAGTGGATTCCAACAAAGAAGAATGAAGGCAAGAGAAGAGGTGGCTCAGGTAATGTCCGGATCAATTTTGAAGTATGTGACGCCTTCAACATCAAGTGCAATAGGAGAAAGTCCTGAAGATATTCAGCCTGGTGAATGTGAAGGGCAAATACAAGAAGCATCTTCACAAGAGGATTCAAATGAGAGAGAGCAAGGATTGGAGGATGGCAATTCATCTTCTAAAAGCAGTGAAACTGATGAAGAGGAAGGAGACGCCAACAGAAATCCACACCAACAGGATGCTTGGCCAATCCCGGTTCCAAATGACTTGAGAGTTGATCTTATTAAGAGGGGAAGTGAACCCTTCCAAAATAGGGATGAACCTTTCAGTGCAGTGCAAAGACAAGGAGAGAAATCCAAAGGGAAGAGTCGACAGCTGACCACTGCATGGTTCTATAAGGCTCTGCCAATTGGCGAGAAAGTTTTGAGAACATGGATGGTTTACTCTCCATCAAAAGAAAATTTTTGTTTTTGCTGCAGACTGTTTGCATGGTGGAAGCTAAACTCAAAGGTGTCTGACCATGAGGCTTCTGAGCAGCATCTCTCATGCCTGGAGAAATGGAAGACCTTGGGAGCAGGGTTGAAGCTTCAAAAAACCATTGATCAAGTTCATCAAGCAACAATGGACAATGAGAGAAAGAAATGGGGGGATATTTTACATCGCCTCTTGGACGTAACCTTGTTTCTGGCTCACCAGAATCTTCTTTTTCGTGGTCACAAAGAGGACATGTCATCAGCAAACAAAGGAAACTTCATGGAATTGGTAGAGTTGCTGTCAAATTCTGATCCAGTTTTAAAAGAACATTTTGTAAGGATGAAGCATCCTATTCCATCTGGGAGGAGTGTGGCTTCGTATTTATCTCCAAAGATTCAGAATGAGTTCATTTGCCTTTTGGGGAATTACGTCAAAGAGAAAATAGTGGCTGATATCAAGAAAGCAAAGTATTTTGGGATTCTTTTTGACAGCACTCCTGATGTGTCCCACACTGATCAGATGTGTGAAGTGATCAGATACGTCCATATTGAATGTGACAAAGTTGAAGTAAAGGAATCATTCTTGGGCTTCTTCCCTATTGCCGGAAAGACTGTTGCTGAGCTCACAGGGGATATCCTGAAACATCTGGAGAGACATGGACTGGACATAAACCTCTGCCGTGGTCAAGGATATAACAACGCTGCAACTATGGCCGGGATTCATGGTGGTGTTCAGTCAAAGATCAGAGAGATTAATCCCAAGGCTTTGTTTGTGCCTTGTGCAAATCATTCTCCGAACCTTTGCGGAGTGCACTCATTTGGAAGCGTTTCTTCATGTGTGACTTTTTTTGGAACCTTGGAGTGAGTCTATTCCTTCTTTTCAATCTCATCTCATCGATGGGAAGTGCTGATGGAGAATGTAGGCATGACAGTCAAAAGACTTTCCCAGACAAGATGGAGTGCTCATTATGACGCTGTGAAACCGGTGAAGGCAAATTTTGAAAAGTTGACCAACCCTTGAAGTACTGTGCGATCCCAAAGAAAATGTGGACACAAGAGGATCAGCTCAGATTTTGCTGTCTGCTGTATGTAATTTCTCTTTTTTTGAGTTACCTTTCTTTCTGGTGTGAAGTCCTGGAAGAACTTAACCTCACACAAAAGTATTTGTAAACAGTTGAAATCAGCCTTGAAAAGTGCATTGTGAAGCTCCAAGCTCTAAAACTGTTTCTTGAAGATCAGCGCAATAAAATTGCGGAGAGGGCCATTTATTGTGCAACTACAAAGTGTGAGGAAGTGGACATTTCTATGGAGAGAAGAGGGAGAGTAAAGCTCCGAAAAAGGATGCCAGGAGAGATGGCAAAGGATGCTGGTCTCACATTGTCAGAGGAAGTAAAAAGGGCTATGTTTGAATGTCTTGATCGCTTTCATCAAGAATTGGAGATTCGTTCTAAGGCAATGGATCAAATTCTGTCAATCTTCGCTGTTATTCAGCCAAACACTTTGGTTGTTGCAACAGAAGAAGAACTTCGGAAGTATATTCCAAATTTGACTCAGATTTTTGATGAATTCTCTGATGAAGATATCAGTGTGGAAATTGGACGACTTCGGAGGCATTTGGAAGCTTTTACCAAAATCAGCGTTGAAGAGGTAAAGAAATGGACAGCATTGCAGTTTCTGGAGTTTATTGTGAAATGGGATTTTTGTGAATCTTTGCCAAGCTTGTCACTGTGTTTGAGATTCTTTTTGACTGTCTGTGTCTATTGCTTCATGTGAAAAAAGTTTTTCCAAATTGAAATTGATAAAAAATTTCTTTCGCTCGACCATGAGTCAGACAAGATTGACAAATCTGGCTTTGCTTTCAATTGAACATGAATATGCAAAGAAGGTGAATTTTGATGAGGTCATTGATCAATTTGCAGAAATTAAGGCTCGAAAGCAGAGACTGCGAATCCTCTCTATTTACCTTTGAAGAATAGGCTGAGAGTTGAGACTGGATTTCCTGTGTTTTTTGTATAAAATAAAATGCAGTATTACCTGTTCACTGAATTTTTAATGTCCTGCATTTTTCTTATTTCCAATTTGCTTATGACAGTACTGTACTATTTAAAAATCTACTTGCAAACATATATTTTTCTGTGTTTAAATTTTAAAATTATTTACAGGGGGTGCCAAAGGAAGGATCCGCCCCGGGTGCCAAATACTTTAGGTACGCCCCTGCCCTTTGCCAATAAATGTAATACGAGGAGCTGGTCTGGTCTGGTTTCAGAGCACTGGGAGTTCTTAGATGATACCCTATTGATAGAGAAGGGAAGCTTGATGGGATCTCTTAAGAGTCAAAACCTTCGAATAGATGCTCTCAATTTCAGGGATGCTGCTTGGGTGCACAGTGTAGGATTGTTAGTATTTTTAGGAAAATCGCAGTATATTTAACTTAGATAGCTGGAGAATATTTAGTTTATGTAGAAGTAGTGATGGTTCATTTTGCAATAAATGTAGTAGAAAGCATGGTCTGGTCTGGTCTGGTTTCAGAGTATGGAGGTTCTCAGATACATGGGAAGCTTGGAGAACTCTCGAGTCAAAATTTCCAAATAGACACATCCATTTTTAGGGAAGTTACTTAGCTACAGTAGAATTCTAGTTTTAAATTGTGTGTTATTGAATTTCCTGAGGAAAAAAATAATAAAAATATGCATATGTACACTGTTAGAAAATCCTTAAATTGGAAGGACCTGGCCAACTGAAGCTGCCTTTGGACCAGTGCTCCTTCATCAAGGTAATTCCTATGCGAAGGAGGCAATATAAATTACATGATAAATCTTTCTTGAAAAAGGGGGAAAATCATTTTCTTGATATACACTTTCGTGGTAATTCTTAAATTGGTGTGTACTCACCAGCTCAAGGTACCTATGGATCAGTGGTCCCTTATCAAAGTAATTCCAGTGCGAAAGATGGCAATGGAAATAGTAAGTTGTTTACAAGAAAGTGTCTCGTCACAATAGCTTTGGCACGCAACGGAGAAGTGATGCAACGATGAAATGATGTCTTCTTGTATACAATAAATAAAAAAATCCTTAAAAAATGCATGGTGTAGATTAGGTTACGTAGTTTAATATTCATGCTATCTTTTACTTTCCGCTGTCCTCTAATGCATAACTGAGTACACGAGATAAGTGTACTACGTATGGTGTGAATGAACTCTGAAGCTATTCTCTTCGTCATACTTTTCCTTACTTTCCTATAAATCTTCTTTTACAACTATTTTCTGTCAGCAGTGGCTGGCGGAGGACGGGGAGAGGCTTGTCTGTTCTATACTTTACTTTTATTACTATTCCTCTGCGAAACTTTTACACGTTTATAAGTGTAAGCATGGCATTAAGTCATGTCTTTTTATTTTCATTTGCTTTTCCTATTTGCCTTTATTTTCTCTACTTCTTTCTTGTGCTAACCTAAAGTGGATCTCTCTCTCTCTCTCTCTCTCTCTCCTTTGAGACGAGAAAAAGTCATAATTACATAATTTTGTCTTCGGTGCGTCTTCGAGACTCGATTGAAATTCAAAACTTTTTGTTAAGAATTCATCTCTTCGTTCAGAAGAATTTTCAAGTTTTCGTTTTTGGTTCTTCAGCTCTTAATACCATTCAATGGCTTCTCCTTCACATGTTTATTCTCGTCACAGTCTCTCCTCCTTCAGTCAGATTTTAATGAGTTATTTCCTTATTTAGTTCCTTCACAAAACCAAGGGTCTCTGGATGAATGTACCGCGAAAATGCACTTAAGGGCTTGTGTCAATAGAGGCATTAATATAAAAAAAAAAAAAAAATCTCGCTTCTATGACGTTCGTGTTTGAGAATTTCTTCTCACAAACGAAATATACAATCTTTTAAAATTCACTTTGAATGAAAGTGAATGAAAGTGAATGGGTCCTGTCTATTTTATTTTTCAGCTGTATCGATGTAATCGTCACAGACGGCGATTACATCAGAATATGCAAAAAGAATTTTTTTTTTTATTTTTATTGAAACAAAAAATTGCATAAATGAAAGGTAAGTTTCAGAATTGAATATTAAGTTATATTAGTAGGCAAATTGTAGTATTAGGCTTCTTTTTTTATGCATGAAAGAGGGGCTAAGGGCGAACCCCCGCAAAAACGTCCCTCCCTCAATAAAAGGAGAAGAGAGCCAAAATCAAGATCCAAAGTTTTCTCCTAGAAGCTGTTTTAGAAAGAGAGTATATGTGATCTTTCTTCCAGGAAATATCACGAGAAAAGGAAACACCACAAATGTTAAGAGAACAGTTACAGAGTTACAGGCTAACAAAGACCCCAAAGATCCGCTCTAGGTTAGCCCAAGAAAGAAGTAAAGAAAATGAAAGAAAAGCAGAAAAAACAAATGAAAATAAAGCTAAAAACTTGTACCATATTTACATTTATAAACGTGTAAAGCTTTCACAAAAGTGTAATAGTAAAGTGTAGAACAAACGAGGCTCTTTCTCTCCTCCGCCAGCCATTGCTGACAGAAAATAGTTGTGAAAGAAGAGGAAGAATTGAGTTGTGTATTATTGAAAATAAGGAGAGTCGTGTGGAAGATTGTGAAGAGAAGAAAGATGAAGGAATTCGGATTTGGGGTCATTGAAAACCACAAGGTTTTCTCTGCCTCAGTCAGAGATAATAGAAAGACTCGAAAGATTATTTATTTATTTATTTATTTATTTATTTATTTTTTTTTATTTTTTTTTAATGCACTCAGAGGTGTCGTTTCTATATTTCATATTCTTATAAGTGTTCAAGATTTAATTTGAAAAGACATGCAGAGGTCGTTTGTAAAAAACTGCTAACACGTTCTGATCTCCGCTTACACAATAAAATTTTTAATATATTTCGTACGTTTACAATAGCGTATATTTTGAATGAATGTTGATTCGCAATTCTTCGTAGAGTGGGTATCAATTTTGTGTGAAGTTAAAGGGAAGATGGTAGAATGGTTCTCTCTCTTGTTTCCTACATTTGCTAAAATACCTTCTCTTCTTCAATGTTGCGTTTATATATTGCGTTGCGTCTTCATATTGCTTAAAACATTCGGAGGCCTGTAGAGATACACAATCTGGAGAGTTAACAAGTTAAGTGATTTCGCATTCATTCACTTATCTGCTTTGTATCTCTTCCTTATCTTTCAGAACAAAAAACATTAATTAATTTGTGATTCCTGGAGGACAGCTCTAAAGGACATGAAAATACAGATCTTTGATTCTTGAAATCCAAAATATGAAAAGAAAATTTTTAAGTTTTTCTTCACTATCGCTAAAATACTGTAGCTGTGGTTGAATGAGCGTTTGTGAATCCTTTAGCGGCCAGCGGTACTTCGCTGATTTTGTTCTGGTTAACGTAAAAAAATTTATTTAGTCTCGGAAAAGTCCTCTGAGCATCCAGAGATTAAGCGTATTTGAGTGTATAGCAGCCAGCAATCTATGAGCATCTTGAGACGTTTTTTTGAGGATTCACAAGATAGATAATTAGCATAAATAGCCTAAGACAAATTATCATGATTAAATGGCTACTTAAACCGTATAATATTCGTAGCATCTTTTCAAAATTACTCCTACATTCACAGTAAACAATGAAAGAATAAAAGTAGAGTTACTTTATGTACGAATCTATATTATATATATATATATAATATATATATATATATATATATATATATATATATATATATATATATATATATATATATAATCATGCGGGTTGCTTCTACAAAGCTTCAATTTAATATTTAGGAGAAATCCAATGACAGGAAGGAGAGTAAATGCCATGAAAAGTGTCTTCTTTAATGCGCAACGTTTCGAGCAGTACGCTCATCTTCAGGCTAAACAGTGACAAAAAATGACAATATGAAGTTAAAATCAATAAATAAACGAATAAAACACATAAAACAAAATAATTACTATAGAACCTATTCTTAGAAGCAAAATTTAAAAAACTAAAAGAAGAGGGTTGAATTCAAAGTTATAAAAGAAGTTTACATATAAAAATACAAGAAATTTAACAATTGAACAAAACCAGATAAGATTAAGTGACATAATATTCAGTGATGAATGCCACATCTATCTCAATGGGTTCATCAACAAACAGAATTACCGGGTGTTGGTCACAAAACAAGCCAAATATACACTTGGAGAAACCTCTGCATTCACCAAAAGTTACTGTCTGGTGTGGTTTGAGTAGCAGCAAGGTTTATGGTCCTTACTTTTTTGAGGACCCAGAGACAAGGAGACCGCCTTCAGTAACTTCAGAAAGATATGTAGAAATGCTGAACACTGTTTTTGAACAAGAAAACTGCAGTAACAAGTGGTTTCAGGAAGACGGAGCAACAGCCCACACAACTAGGCAATCACTGGAATGTTTAACAAGATTTTTTGAACAAAGATTAATTTCTCATCGCTCGCAGTTTCCCTGGCCCGCAAGATCTCCCGATCTATCACCTATGGACTTTTTTCTCTGGGGATTTGTCAAAGACAAAGTATTCAGGCAAGAGCCATCCTCTATCGAAGAATTAAGCAAGCGGTGGTAGAGAGTGTACAGTCCATTGATGCAGCGTTTTGGAAAATGTAATAAATAACTTCCTTTCCCGTTGTGTGAAATGTAAGAATGTCCAGGGACGTCACTTTGAACACATGTAGAATAAATTAAAACTTTAAAATGTTCTCTTTCGAATGCTTTTTATTTCATTTGTGAAGCTGCAATAATGACTGAGTAATAAGCGATTAAAAACAGGGACAATTTTTGTGGTCACACGGTATATAGTAAATTTTAAATTAATACAATGGGATAATTAACACTACTAACCTTTCATTGCTGGTTCCGAGGCACAAGTAATTTAAAACAAAGCAAAGGGAAAATACTATGGGTTGGGTGGTTAGAGAGTTATGAGTTGGGGGGGAGGGATTATAAAAAATTTAGAGGGACAGCTGAGGAATCAACGTTTAGAGAAGGGGTCAATGTTTTAATATAAAGGGATTCCAAAATTCTAAGTGAGTTGGGACAAGGATTACAGCCAAGAATTTTAAAATTATCTAGAGTGACATCTGTTTTACATTTAATACTATGTTCCCGGATACTAGAGGCTTCTTTTTTATTTAAAGTTTTACCTGTTCGACAACTTATTCCCATATGCGAATAAATATATTAACTTTTATAACTTTGAATTCAACCCTCTTCTTTTAGTTTTTTTAAATTTTGCTTCTAAGAATAGGTTCTATAGTAATTATTTTGTTTTATGTGTTTTATTCATTTATTTATTGATTTTAACTTCATATTGTCATTTTTTGTCACTGTTTAGCCTGAAGATGAGCGTATTGCTCGAAACGTTGCGCATTAAAGAAGACACTTTTCATGGCATTTACTCTCCTTCTTGTCAGTGGATTTCTCCTAAATATTATATATATATACCGGGTGAACCAAAAGTAGGTGGACAGTAGGTTGAATAGGGTTTGTGTTATATTATATTATAACTATGGTGTTCATTATAACTATGGTGTTTGTGTTATGTTATATTAAATATTATAACTGAATTTATTTAAATTTAATCTTTTTTCTTTTCAGATAGTTCAGAGAACCCATAATGGCAAATAATCTAAATACTGATGCCAGAAAATGGGTGTTAAAAGAGTATTGGAAATCTCAAAATACTGAAACTGTTAGAACAAAATGGGTTGAAACATTTGGTACTCAAGCCCCAAAGAGACAAACCATTTACCGCATTCGTGACAAATTTGATGCCACTGGCTCAATTCTTAATGCCCCAAGAACTGGTCGACCCAAAACAGTTTGCACAGAGGACAATAAGCAACTTGTTGCCGAAGCATTTGTTCACAGTCCAAAAAGTCCACCAGAAGAGCTTCAGCAGAACTGGACATTTCACAAACCTCTATTATACGAATTCTGAAATCTATTGGGTTGAAAGCTTATCGTCCACGGCTAATTCATGGCTTATTGGAGGATGACCCAGACAGGCGGCTGCAATTTAGTGAGATCATGCTGACCGAAATTGAAGGAAATCCAATAATTTTAGATAACATTGTGGGACCGATGAGGCTTCTTTCAAATTATCAGGTCATGTTAACCGACATAATTGTGTTTACTGGTATAGTGAGAACATGCATTTAACATTAGAGCAGCAACTAAACCAGCCTGTTGTCACTGTTTGGGGTGGTATTTCAAGTTCTGGTGTTTTAGGACCAATTTTGTTGATGGAACAGTCACAGGTGATAAGTATCTCGAAATTCTAATGAATGAAGTTGTTCCACACTTACAACAACAGCCTACAGTAATTCACATGACCTCTATTTCCAACAAGATGGGGCCCCTCCACATTATTCAAGAGCAGTCCGTGAGTATCTTGATGAAACATTTCCGAGAAATGGATCGGCCGAAGAGGTCCAATTGAATGGCCTGCACGTTCACCTGACTTTACCCCAATGGATTTTTTCTTTTGGGGAGTACTCAAGGACAAAGTTTATAGTCGAAAACCACGAAGTGTGGTGATTTGAAAAATTACATCAGAGATGCATTTCAAGAAATTAATGCACAAAGAAACTTGTGCAAAAATGTTTGTCGAAGTGTGAAAGGTAGACTTCAAAGCTGTGTAAATTGTGATGGACAGCAATTTGAGCACCTGCGTTGATAAAATTTTCAGTGCTTTTGTATTGTATTGGTATAAGTTAATTTTTTTTAATTTTGTATTATAGTATACAAAAAAATTAAATATAATTGTATATGTATTCTCAAATAAACGTTATCATTTACTGTCCACCTACTTTTGGTTCACCCGGTACCGGTATATATATATATATATATATATATATATATACACACACATATATATATATATATACATACACACACACACACACACACATATATATATATACACACACACACACATATATATATATATATATACACACACACACACCACAATTTGTTGCTTGAAAATATAATGTTATTGTGATTTTCCGTTAAAATTCTTAAGTAAATTGAAACGTTTTTAAAAGAATGAACAAGTAAACAGATTCAGTTTGTTTGCCTTGACGAGGAGTTTGGTGGTTTCGGTTTAAATCTGAAGTGGATGCGGGTAACCAATCAATATAGTTAAGAAACGTTGTCCCATTTTAATTTTATTATATTTAGCTCTTTATATGGTGATTTTTTTTTTTTTTGCAGTATCCTTGTACAGTTCATTAAAAAAATCCTACGATGAATCTTCGGGGTATTTTTACAGTAAGAAACATGAAGTTACACGACAGAACTCTTTTTAATCGACTGTACATATAAATCAATGAAAACTAAAGATATTATTATTCTTCAAGATGTTAACTCCACACACACACACACAACTTTACAACAAAATTGCAAGACTCTATGTAAGAGAGAAAAGCGGGGTGGGGTGCAGGTTCTTCATTGGACATCTAGAAACCCTGACATGAACTCTGGCACTTTCTTTCTCAACGGTGTAAAACGAAGACCTCGATTATCCAAAGAAAACGTTAACTAAACTTTCGAATATTTTCACTGTGTCATGATACAAACTTCTGTTACCTCCACACTAAAGGCGTCAATGACGTCGATGTTATGACACCATTGTATTATCTCAATCAATTAATACCTCCATACCAAGATTTGTCCGAGCTTTTCATGAGATCCATCCAAAACTTCTTTTCTGCTCTTCTCTTCTCTCTCTTATAGGAAGGCGAAGGCCAATCGTTCCCATGAGAACACTGAGGCGTATGTCCGCCTGTGCGGGGATATTAAGGCGAAGATTAGGCTAGCCAAAAGTTTAATACCGGTTAATTTTGGTAAATGCAAGGTCATGCACATTGGCTACGCCAATTCCAAGTCGGACTACTCAATGTTGGGGAGTAATATCGAGGCCACTGATCTGGAAAAGGACTTGGGTGTGCTAATTAGCAGCGACCTTAAGTTTACCAAACAGTGCGTAGAGGTGGAAAAGAAAGCCTGGAAACTGTTGGGTTATATCAGAAGGCAATTTCGATTTCGGAATAAGGAGATTGTGCTCTCTCTGTACAATTCCCTGGTTCGGCCGCACCTGGAGTATGCTGTGCAGTTCTGGTCGCCCATCCTCAGGAAAGATATTGAGAGGCTGGAGCGAGTCCAGGCGAGGGCCACAAAGTTAATCCCTTCTGTTAGGCATATGGGCTACAATCGACGCTTACGCGCCCTGAATTTGTTTTCGCTGGAAACTCGGAGGCTGCGCGGTCAACCCACCGTGGTTTTCAAGCTCTTACACGGGTTCGACGATGTCGATTTTAGAAGCATGTTTAGTTTAAATAATAACTCAACTCGCAACAATGGTTGGAAGTTGGATTTGAAACGGTTTAGCACTAGTGTGTGTGGGAATTACTTTACGTATAAGATCTGTGACACGTGGAACAGGCTACCTTCAGAAGTTATGAACAGTTCCTCTGTTGATCAGTTCATGAAAAGGTTAGACCGAATCTTGCACACTATTTGAGGATGTGTGTTACTGTCTTCTCGGGTGGCTGTTCGAGAAGCTAGCTGTGACAATGTGTAGGAATATTTTCCTGGAACCCGTTGACATTAGTATCTCCTCGATATGGGCCGCAAGGCCTTTTGAGGTACTTTTTCCTTGTAACTCTCTTTCTTTCTTTCTCTCTCTTCAGGTGTACAATTCCATCATGCTTAATAAAATATATTTTGTTATATAAAGGTGCTGATATCGTTTGGGTTTTATATATATATATATATATATATATATATATATATATATATATATATATATATATATAGAGAGAGAGAGAGAGAGAGAGAGAGAGAGAGAGAGAGAGTTACAAGGAAAAGAAGTACCTCAAAAGGCCTTGCGGCCCATACCGAGGAGGTACCAATGGCAACGGGTGCCAGGGAAAATTTTGTAAAAGTTTATTTTTCTTTCAACTATCCTAGCATAGTAGAAAACTGGATAGAAAAGTAGAAGGCTCTCTCCCCACCCTCCGCTCCCTCCCTGCCAGAGCAGGTACGGAAAAAGGTTGAAGAAAATACCTTGACCCTGGAAAAGTAGCCAAGGAAATTTTACAGGAAAGTGGAGAATATATAAATAGCTCTATATTTAGCTTGCTCACAGAGACACCGAGCAAGCGAACTCCTGCAGAGTTTTCTGAGGTTTTAATCTTAAACTATGAGTGTGTTCAGTACTTTGTCTAGCCTATTTTTAAACAGATTTACACTTTGACTGGAAACAACCTCTGAGGGAAGTTGGTTCCAGATATTAACTATTTTATAGGAAAAGAAATTTCCGCAGACTGAGGTCCTAAATGTCTTTACACACTCAAATAGTGTGCAAGATTTGGTCTACCCTTTTCTTGAACTGATCCACAGAGGAACTGTTCACAACTTCCGAAGGTAACCTGTTCCATGTGTCACAGATCTTATACGTAAAGTAATTCCCACACACACTAGTCCTAAACCGTTTCAAATCCAACTTCCAACCATTGTTGCGAGTTGGGTTATCATTTAAACTAAACATACTTCTAAAATCGACATCGTTGAACCCGCGTAAGAGCTTAAAAACTTCGATCAGTTGACCGCGCAGCCTCCGAGTTTCAAGCGAAAACAAGTTCAGGGCGCGTAACCGTCGATTTTAGCCCATATGCCTAACGGAAGGGATTAACTTTGTGGCCCTCGCCTGCACTCGCTCCAGCCTCTCAATATCTTTCCTGAGGGTGGGCGACCAGAACTGCACAGCATACTCCAGGTGCGGCCGAACAAGGGAATTGTACAGTGAGAGCACAATCTCCTTGTTCCGAAACTGAAATTGCCTCCTGATATAACCCAATAGTTTCTGGGCTTTCTTTTCCACCTCTACGCACTGTTTCGTAAACTTAAGGTCGCTGCTAATTAGCACACCCAAATCCTCTTCTAAATCAGTCACCTCGATATTACTACCCAACATCGAGTAGTCCGACTTGGGATTGGCGTAGCCAATGTGCATCACTTTGCATTTACCCAAGTTAAACGGCATTTGCCATTTTTCGGACCACTCTCCTATCCTACCTAGGTCCGCACGCAGTTCCTCGATCGCTTCGGGCGTCCCAACATTGGCCCCAAGCTTGGTGTCATCAGCGAATTTGGCGATCCGACTGACGATGCCACCGTCGATATCATTTATGTAAATGATAAACAACAGCGGCCCCAAAACGGAACCCTGAGGAACCCCACTAGTGACCGAGGCCCAACCCGAACTAGCACCTTTAATTACAACCCTCTGCCGCCTATTCTTCAGCCAGTTTTCAAGCCACCTACCTATTTCCCCACCGATACCCAGCGCGCGCACTTTCGCCATTAGCCGGCGGTGAGGTACCTTATCAAAGGCTTTCTGAAAGTCGAGATAAAGTATATCAATCGCCCTACTCTTATCGTACTCACCCAACATGACGTGGAAAAACTCGAGCAAGTTGGTGAGACACGACCTATGCCGTCTAAACCCATGTTGGGAGTCCCCAAGCAGCTTGTGGGAATCCAAATGGTCAACGATCCTATCCGCTATTATCCCCTCTAATAATTTACCTACAACTGAAGTGAGACTAATGGGACGATAGTTCCCTGGACTTTCGTGATCCCCTTTCTTAAAGATAGGGGTCACGTTGGCTTCCCTCCAGTCACCAGGCACCTGGCCCGTCTCCAACGATTTGTTGAAGACTGTAGCCAGGTGGGGAGCCACCTGGTCGCGCACCTCCCGCAACACTCTGGGGAGAAACTGGTCTGGCCCAGGAGCCTTAAACGCGCTCAGTTTGTCTATTCTATCGGCAACGACTGTCGCGGTACATCGAACATTATCCAGGCCAGCACCTTCGTGCCTCACACCTGGCTCGGGGATGATGCGGGTGTCCTCCCTGGTGAACACTCCCGCAAAGTACTCATTAAGCACATTGGCAATGTCCGCGTCCGAGGTCCGCAGAACGCCGCTTCCGGACCTATCATGCTTCTAATGGGCTTTCTACTATTAACATAACTGAAGAACTCCTTAGGGTTCCCCTTGCAGAGGCTTGCCACCCGTAGTTCTTCGTTATGTTTCGCTAGCCTAACCTTCGCCTTCACTTCCCTACACAGGCGGACATACGCTAAAGTGTTCTCATGGGAACGATTGGCCTTCGCCCTCCTATACGCTACTTTCCTATTTCGGATAGCCGAAGCAATGTCACGATTGAACCACTTAGGCTGCGTTGAAGCAGGGGTGACCGGTTTTGAGGGTATGGCAGCAGACTGCAGCACCATAAACTCGTCCCGGAATGCACTCCACACTCCCTCAACATCGCCGCCGACCTCTAACCCCATATCTCCTACGCTATCCCTGAGGCTAACAAAGTTCGCCCGCCGGAGATCGAGCTTACTGCCTCTCGAGTTACTACGCTTCACCCGAGGGACGCACACACGGAACCTAATAAGACTGTGATCACTCCCGCCCAACGATTCGTCAACGGTGAGGCCAGTGACGAGGTTGTCTTCGGTCGTGAACTTAAGTCTAGAACGCTTTCGCCTCGTGTAGGCTCGTTGACCCACTGAGTGAGGAAGTTGTCATCAGCAAAGTCAACTAGCCTCCTCCCTTCAGCATCGGCAGTCCTGTTTTCCCACTTTATGCCGCGACAGTTGAAGTCTCCTAAAACTACACACACCCTATCCCCTAGCAGGCTACTGAGTTCGGTGTACAGGGCTGTATCCTCCTCGAGGAGGAGATGCGGAGGTCTGTACACCAAGATTAACCTATAGTTCGTCCCTCCCACGTTCAGATCGACGCCAAGCAGCTCCCGTTCCGACCGGAACTGGCAGTCAACCGGACTCAACGTGTCTCTGACGTATATTAGTACCAACCACCCCTCTCCCCACGGGTGCGGTCTTTGCGAAACATTCTATACCCGGGAATTTCGAACTCCCCAACGTAGTCCCTACGATCAGTATGAATCCAGGACTCGGTGATAGCAACGATATCCTGGTATTCTGATGCTAAGAGCGCCCGTAGCTCGAAAAACTTGTTCCTAATTGACCTAGCATTAAAAAGAATTGCACGGAGGGAGCCTTCCCTATTCTGACCGCCCCCTAGTACGACCCGTTTCCCGAACAGCCAGGGCTGTCGGGAGTTGAAGAGCCCCTCACTAACGAGGGGGCAACTTCCGCAGGAGACTGAGCCCCCTCCAACGTAGGAGGAGGGTCACCCACCTCTACTTCGACGCACCCTTCAGTTGAAGGTACGTCCGCCACCGGCTCATCCTCATCTCTCCCCGGTGGGGGCCCATCATCTCTCCCCGGACTCGACCTCACCATTCTGTATAGGTGCCGAGAGAGAGAGGAGAGAGAGAGAGAGAGAGAGAGAGAGAGAGAGAGAGAGAGACTGAAAATATAATGAACTACAACAATGAGAATTAATTTAGATTTTCAAATAATCCTTTCTATTTGTAAGTGCAGAATATTCCAGTAAATAGAACTCAATTTCCCGCATGAGTAAATGTATTTTCATCTTCTTTTACCACCTCAAAGAAATCATGGAGAATGTGTTGTGTGGTTGTGTGTGTGTGTGTGTGTGTGTGTGTGTGTGTGTGTGAGGGGAAGTTTAGGGTTAGTGAAAGGTGACCCACTTACATATAAGCTCCTTGAGATGAAAGTTAGACATCTTTGTAGAAAGTATTTTTTGGTCAAATAATTTACGAGATTCAACCGTGGTTGCAGCGGCTCTCAACGCTTTTGGAATTTCTCTCGCGTTGAGAAGAAAAGTTGTTATACCAATAAAGATAGAATTTTATTTTGGGAGATGGAAGGGAGGTAGTAGAGAAGGGAGGTAGTAGAGAAGGGGGTAGAAGAGAGGTTTCCACGATGAAATCTGCATGAATTTTGACTGTAGTAAACTAGTCAACAGAATAAAAGGATGAATAAAAACAGCTAATGACGAGGAAGATTCAAACCTATTTTAACCACTTTGTGAAGTGGTTTTACGGCTAATTTCAATAGAAAAGAATTCTATAGAATTTCAGGCTATCTCGCCGTTTCGTCATTGCAGCGAAGTTAAACGAGTTGGGTCTCGTTCGTAGTTGGATGGGTGACCGACTGACCGTCCTTCGTGTTTGGATGACGTAGTGACCCGTGGTTCCGATTCAACATTAAACTGTAGGCTTCTCTGTCATATGACACGCCCGAATATGAGAACAAAGCTAAATCGTGCAATTAACATCTGCAGAACATCATTTTAACTCCAGTAAACATTTTTTATCAGCGACTGTAACAGATGAATGGAACCAACCTGTTTCCGAGTTCTGTGCGTCGATCATCATCGTACGAAAGTCAGGTTTTTATCAAATGTCAAAGGATTTTGTTTCAAATAATACAATTAATACTCTCTTTGTAGAAAAATAAAAAAATAATCAGTTTCAATAAAAGGATTAACTTTAATTTAGTTACATACATTCAAAGCATTTTTGTGTATTCAGCTCTCTCTCTCTCTCTCTCTCTCTCTCTCTCTCTCTCTCTCTCTCTCTCTCTCTCTCTCTGTATATAAACCAACTCATTAGAAGAAAATAAAAGTGAGAACGTTTTCGACAATTAGGTTCCCCTCATCAGTCACAAATAAAAGGATAAAAGGTTAAAACAATTAATCAAAATAAAAGCAAAGATTCAAAAGAAGGCGAGAGAACTGAAAGGAACGGAGTCAGCTGCAAAAGTAAATGTATTATATTATAAAAATGAAAAGGGATCTGCGCAGACAAGTCCATTTTATCTTTGGGGGGAGGAACTTCTTTCAACAGAAGTTTTAATTTTGGGACAAAATTTAGCAGGTTCAGTAAATAGCCGCCTAGGTTGTATATTCATTTATCAAGATTAAAATTATCAGAATTATTAATTTTAAACGAGTCAATTAGCTTGCCCTCTTCCGTATTCTTAACATGATGTTAACACGTTTCCGAAAATTATAGTTTATGATTAAAAATAGAGACATGAAATAAGCAAGTCTCTTTATTGGCTGTTCTAATTGCGTATTTATACCGGTATATACGTCGATTAGGGTCAGTACTTCCCTCAATAAAACACTGAACAATTCTCACACGGAATAGAGTAGATAGTCCCTGTAGTTTCATTATCCCTAGAAGTAGCAGTAGTAGTAGTAGCGGTAGTAGTGACAAGGTTTTGATAGTGTTCTTACTTGTAATTAATTACAATTTCTCGCGTCCAGAAGAAGTAAAGAACGAGGTGAAATCAAAATACATGTACGGAAGCCTGCATGGAAGATGAAAAATGTAATGATCGGGTTGTTTAATCTCCTTCGCAACATCTATGGTTCATATGATGGAGGGGACCTACGGCTTTTACGTGGGACTAGAATCACGGGTCGCTAAATAATCTGGACGAGGAGCGGTCTCCCATTCAACTACTACTCAGACCCTTGTTTCTAAACTTCGCTGAATGGCGGAAAGCAGTGTTCCGACATTGGCCACGATGAAGCCCTCATGGAAAATGAAGACCTCGAGAAGATTCCTCTGAAAATGTGGACAATTTCCACGTTACAAAAGCGGGAGTCCACTTCAGTTAACCCTGGTTTTGCTTCCGCCCAAATTGTTCATTTTGACGAAGGTCAAGCTTGTTACTCCACCTCAGACCTACAGTTTAACGTGGAATCCGAATCACGCCCCACCACCGGCGGTCAGAAATTACAAAGTCCTCGCCCGGACTCGATCTCACGACCTCGGGATCAGCAGCCCAGCGTCTTAACCACTAGGCTACCCAGGGTACCCATTTACCTATTAACCAATTTTTATTGTGTGGAAGGATGAACAGTTGGGTTTTGCTGGGCGCCGCCTGCCGTCACCGAGTCTCGATCTCAGGGCCGATGGATTCGTAGTCAGCGATACAAACCACTACACCACCGACGCAGAGTTTTATATATATATATATATATATATATATATATATATATATATATATATTTCTTTAAATCATTCTCTCATTACAGATTTCTTATAATTGCCACTCCAAGAATTTAGAAAAATGAATTATCATATAAGCATATATTGTAAAGACTTGCTCAGAATAAATATATATATATATATATATATATATATATATATATACACACCTTTGGTATAACCTTTGGTTAGCTTCCGCCCGAATTGTTCATTCTGACGAAGGTCAAGCTTTTCACTCCACCTTAGACCTACAGTTTAACGTGGAATCCGAACCACACCCCCACCAGCAGCTCAGCGTCTTAACCATTAGGCCACCCAGGGTACCCATTTATCTACCAACCACTTTCTTTATTGTGTGGAAGGATGAACAGCTGGGTTTTGCTGCGCGCCGGCTGCTGTCACCGGGTCTCGAACCCGGGGCCGATGGATTCATAGTCAGCGACGCTAACCACTACACCACCATATATTATATATATATACTGTATATATATATATATATATATATATATAAATATAATCATCGATGCCATTCATAATTTAAGTGGGAGTAGGGGATGATCTACAGACGCTAAGGCTAACAAAGACCCTAAGATCCACTCTAAGGTTCGCCCGAGAGAAAGAAGAGAGTAGGGGGTTAAAAGAAGAGAATAAGCGGTTAAGTAAGTAACAAAACCTATCATTCGTGGGTTAACATTCATTCAGAAAAAGAGAAAGAAAGACTCCCCATCAGCATCCGCTGGCCACTGCCGACAAGTCGGAAAAATAGTCGAAGAGAATAGGAAAGGGGTGAAAGATGAAAAGAAGTAAAATAAGAACGCTTAACCATGCAAACACGGTCTTAACTCAAACATTATCATACTCTGCAAAGTACGGACATACAAGTAAAGAGAGGATAAGAAAAGAAAGAAAAAGTATGAAGAGTATAAAAAAAAGTGGGTTAGTTTACGCTACGAGCTACATCTACGTTCGTGTTAGTCTAATTTTGTTTTAATAATTTTATTAAGTGCAAAAAACTTCACTTTTCTACGTGAAGGTCAAAATATGATAATAAAAACCCACTTTAATAGACAGAGTTTATTTCCACAACAGTTTCGATGCCCACTGGCATCCTCTTCGGGTGGATACAGAAAAACGAATGAACCAAAAACAAGAGGAAAAACAGTCGAGGAACCATTAAGAAATTCGCACCTAGGTTAGATCCCGTTCTCCCGACACCATAAGGGCATTTTATTATAAGTACATTCGCACAAATTAAAACTATCTTCTTGTTCTATACATACAGACTCTATTATTTTGACATAATTACTGCATTTATTATTGCATTTACGTTTATAACATTTATTATTATTACCTTTACATTTATTATTACATTTATTTTATTACCTTTATTATTACATTTATTTTATTACCTTTATTATTACATTTATTATTATTGCATTTACATTTATTTCCACATTTATTACTTTTATCATTACATTTACATTTATTACTATTACGTTTATTATTCCATTTACATTTATCCCCAATACTGAGTACATTATACATGGAATATTATGAGTCGGAATTGTTGCAAACAATATGTCCCAGGAATCTAATTTGGTTTCGTTATGTAGATGATATTTTCTCATTTTGGCCTGACCACTGGAACAACTTTGACACTTTCTTTCAATCATTAAATAATCTTGTTCCCTCCATTAAATTTAAATATGAATGGGAGAGCGACAAACAATTACCTTTTCTAGATGTTTTGGTCATTAACCAAAGCGGAAAGCCGAATTCCACGGTCTATAGAAAACCTACTCATTGTAATTCGTCCATTCATTATTTTTCATATCATGATGAAGGGGTTAAAAGCTCAATTATTTCTTTCATGTTTCTAAGAGCACTCAGGATTTGTAGCCCACATTTGCTGGACCAGGAAAATTCAAAGATTTCGAACATTTTTAAGGATTTAAAATATCCTGAGTGGTTTATCAGAATGGCGTATTTTAAAGCCAGAAAATCTTTTTATGCCCCTCGGGAACCTTCGGTTAACCAAAAACAATATGTGAGTTTGCCTTACATTGCCGGCTTAGAAAGAGTAAAACCTTTGAAGAAAGATTTTAAGTTTGCTTTGGCGTTCAAATATTCGTCTACTGTAAAAAGTAAATTGGTTAGGAATAACGTTGCAAAACAGAAACAAACCTGTGTCTACAGCATTCCCTGTAAAAGTTGTGATTTAGTAAACGTAGGAGAAACTGGAAGAAATAGTGAAACCCGTATTAAAGAATATAAATATGCCTTCAGAAGTTGTAATAATAATAATGCAATTTTTTATCACGCCAGCCAGAATGATCATGCTATAGATTGGGAATCAAGTAAGTTACTTTATAAATGCAATAATTATGTCAAACGAAAAATAATAGAATCTGTATGGATAGAACAGGTGGATAATTTTAATTTGCGCGAAGGTACTTTATAAGCTGGACCCTCTAATGAGATTCTTGGTCAAAAAATCCCTTACGGCGTCGGGTGAACGGGTTCTAACCTAAGTGTGAATTTCTTAAAGGTCTCTGGATTGTTTCCTTACTCGCTTTTGGTTCATTCGTTTTTTTGGTAAAATGTAAATGGAATAATAAACGTAATAGTAATAAATGTAAATGCAATAATAAAAGTAATAAAATAAATGTAATAATAAATGTAAAAGTAATAAATGTGGAAATAACTGTAAATGCAATAATAAAAGTAATAAAATAAATGTAATAATAAATGTAAAGGTAGTAATAATAAATGTTATAAACGCAAGTGTAATAATAAATGCAATAATAAGTGCAGTATTTATGTCAAAATAATAGAATCTGTATGTATAGAACAAGTAGATAGTTTTAATTTGTGCGAATGTAATTATAAGCGGGACCCTTTAATAAAATGCCCTTCCGGTGTCGGGGAGAACGGGATCTAACCTAGGTGCGAATTTCTTAATGGTCCCTGTTTTCCCTCTTGTTTTGGGTCATTCGTTTCTCTGTATCCACCCGAAGAGGATGCCAGTGGGCATCGAAACTGTTGTGGAAATAAACTCTGTCTATTAAAGTGGGTTTTTATTATCAAATAATTTTACTGCTGGCATATCACAAGCTGTCATGTCACAAGCTGGCATTAATCGTCAACAGACTCATCCTCGACCATTACCCCCAGAGCTCCTGTTGCTAATTGTTTTATTATTTTAAACAACGTTAATATTTTTAAAATGCCTATCTAAAAGGTTTTTAAACATATTAACGCTGGTAGAGTTCACGACGGACGCGGGAAGATTATTCCATTTATCAATTACTTTAAACGTAAAAAAGTTTTTAGCGATATTAGTAATGAAACGTCTGCCACGCAACTTAAATCCGTTATTACGAGTATTGCTATTATCGAAAGTGAACAGTTTGTAAAAATTTACGTTATCGATTTTATTAACGACTTTGAAAACTTCAATCAGCTCCCCCCTTAATCTCCTAGTTTCGAGTGAATGCAAGTGTAACTCTTTAATCCTATCTTCATAAGACTTGTTGCGCAATGACGGAATTAGTTTCGTGGCGCGACGTTGAACCTTTTCCAACCTATCAATATCCTCACGCAAATGCGGGCACCAAAACTGAACGGCATATTCTAAATGAGGCCTGACTAGGGACTTGTAAAGGGGCAATATGATGATCTACAGATCTACAGAAGCTAAGGCTAACAAAGACCCTAAGATCCACTCTAAGGTTAGCCCGAGAGAAAGGAAAGAGTAGGGGGTTAAAAGAAGAGAAGAGAATAAGGGGTTAAGTAAGGAGCAACACCTATCATTCGTGGGTTAACTTTCATTCAGAAAAAGAGAAAAAAGACTCACCATCATCCGCCGGCCACTGCCGACAAGTCAGAAAAATAGTCGGAGAGAATAGGAGAGGGGTGAAAGATGAAAAGAAGTAAAATAAGAACGCTTACAAACCATGCAAACACAGTCTTAACTCACAGTCATACCATGCAAACTACAAACATGCAAGAAAAGAGAGTTACAGACATGCAAAGTAAAAAAGCAGGTAAAGTTAAACAAAAAGTGGGTTAGTTTACGCTACGAGCAACATCTATGTTCGTGTTAGTCTAATTTTTTATTTTTTTTATTGCTGGCATCACACGCTGGCATGTCACAAGCTGGCATTCATCGTCAACAGACTCATCCTCGAGCACCACCACCAGAGCTCCTGTTGCTAACTTTGTTTTTTTTAATTAAACAACGTTAATATTTTTAAAATGTCTGTCAAGACGGTTCTTAAACATATTAACGCTGGTAGAATGAACGACTGACGCGGGAAGATTATTCCATTTATCAATTACTTTAAACGTAAAGAAGTTTTTAGCGATATTAGTAATGAAACGTCTGCCACGCAACTTAAATCCGTTATTGCGAGTATTACTATTATCGAAAGTGAACAATTTGTCAAAATTTACGTTATCGATGTTATTAACGATTTTGAAAACTTCAATAAGCTCCCCCCTTAATCTTCTAGTTTCGAGTGAATACAGGTCTAACTCTTTAATCCTATCTTCATAAGGCTTATTGCGCAATGACGGAATAAGTTTCGTGGCACGACGCTGAACCCTTTCTAACCTATCAATATCCTCACGCAAGTACGGGCACCAAAACTGAACTGCATATTCTAAATGAGGCCTGACTAGGGACTTGTAAAGGGGCAATATAATATCCTTCGATTTAAATTCGAAATTACGCGCTATGAAGCCTAACATCCTATTAGCTTTTGCGCAAGACTCCAGGCACTGGTTCCTAACCTTTAAATCCTTAGATACGCGTACGCCTAAATCTACTTCCTCGTCAACGCTCGCTAACTCCCTATCATCCATCGTGTACGTGTAATTATTGTTGCGAGAACCTATATGCAAAACTTTACATTTGTCTACGTTAAATTGCATCTGCCACTTATCTGTCCACTCCATAATCCTATTTACATCGTCTTGGATCCTATTTCTATCGTCCTCGTTAACAACCTTACCGCCTATTTTAGTATCGTCCGCGAATTTTGACACGTTACTAGTCAATCCTACATCTATGTCGTTAATGTAAATTACGAATAGCAATGGGCCTAACACTGAACCCTGTGGGACACCGCTACCTACATCTAACCACCCCGATTCACTACCATTAACTACGACCCTCTGTCTCCTAGCACGAAGCCATTCTTCTAACCAGTTAGCTACCTGACCGCGTATACCGTGCGCTTTGACCTTCGCAATTAGTCTCCTATGCGGAACTGTATCGAACGCCTTTTTAAAATCTAAATAAATAACGTCAGCTGCTCTATGCCTATCGTATTCGCGCACTATTTCGTTATAAAATTCTAACAAATTAGTTAAACAAGACCTATGGCGTCGAAACCCATGCTGACTACTATTAATCAAATCTCTACTTTCTAAGTGATCGATGATACGATCCCTAACTACGGATTCCAAAAGTTTACCGACAATTGACGTTAAGCTAATGGGCCTATAATTGCTAGCTACTGCGCGGTCGCCTTTTTTAAAAATAGGCGTGACGTTAGCTAATTTGAAGTCTTCAGGAATAATCCCGTTTCGAGTGACTGATTAAAAATCTTCGTTAAGGGGCCTACGATAACGTCTTTCAAATCTTTCAAATGTCTGGGATAAAAAGCGTCAGGGCCTGGAGCCTTGCTAACTTTTAGCCTATCGATATAATGCGCAATCTCAGCCTCGTAAACAGTTATTTCATCCAAAATAGTCTCGCTACTAAATGGAACGATATCGTCCACGTCGGGGACATTATTTACGTCTTCTACGGTAAAAACTGTCGCAAAAAAGTTATTGAAAATACCCGCCATCGCCTGAGCGTCAGAAGCCAAAGCGCCATTAACATCCACTAGAGGGCCTATGTTATCTTTTACCGGCTTACGATTATTACGTATTCAAAAAACTTTTTTGGATTATGTTTACTATCCGCAGCTATAAGTATCTCTAAATTACGCTTAGCATTCCTAACTGATCTTTTAACCTGACGTCTAAGCTCGATATATCTATTAAAGTTAGCTGCCGTGCCATTGCGCTTATTAAGTCTATACGCTCTATTACGCTCGTTTATGAACTCGCCTATTTCCCTAGTCCACCACTTCGGCCTACCACGATTTCTAACGCGCTTGGGCCTACGAGGAATAAACTCCCTTTCAATATTCCTAAAACTTTCTTTAAACGCCACCCAACGCAAATTTGTGTCATTACCCATAAATAAGTTATCCCAGTCCACTACTCTCATCCTATCCGCAAAACTATCAAAATTAGCCCTACGAAAATCAGGGACTTCTATTACGTTACTATCCTGAGTGTTTTCTATCAATAACTTAAACCTAAGAATTTGATGATCACTACATCCTAAACTCTCGCCTACTTCTAAACCTTCGACTATATTCTCGCCGTTCGTCATCACCAAATCTAAAATATTATCACCGCGCGTTGGTTCGGTAACTATCTGTCGTAAAAAGTTATCGTCCATAAACTCAACCAATCTCAAACCCTCCTCATTACCAGTAAAATTCTCGTAATTAACATTAGGGCAGTTAAAGTCTCCGACAATTATACTATTCCGATTGTCAATAAAATTACCAAGAAGTGAGTAAAATCTAGTATCTGTATCGAGGGGTTGAACGGGAGGTCTATAAACAACAACAAAATTAAAACTAATACTACGCGCCCTAACTTCAACACATATCGCATTAATTGCTGCCGGAAAATCTAACTTAACCTCGATAGCCCTAAGGGAATTACGAATGTACAGCAAAACGCCTCCACCAAACCTATGTAACCTATCATTAGTAAAGAGTTTAAAACCCGGTATATCAAGTTCCCCAACAAGTCCCGAGTCACGGTATTTAACCAAGTTTCAGTGATAGCAACTATATCATAGTTGCCGGAATAAATTATCGCCTTAAATTCATTTAATTTATTTCTAATACTACGCGCGTTACAATAAAAGACGTTTAAGTTATTTTTTACCACGGGCCCGCGTTTTAAACTATTTATCACGTCGGGCCCGCGTTTCCCGGACCCACAACGTTTAAAGAAGGCTTCGACCTATACAGCTTTCGCACGTTTTCGTCTATTAACCTACCTAGCCTAGCATTACCTATTTCATTAAAATGCACCCCATCTTTTATAAAAAGGCTAGGATCACTGAATTCGGACCACAGCTTTACGAAGGGTACATTTTCCTCAGCACAAATCTCTTCTAATTTGTTATTCAAAAATATTGTTTTTGACGTAATTCTAAGACCCAACCCGTGCCTAGGGGTAATACCTAGAACTAGAGACCTATCTGACCTCGCCTTCAAAGACCTAGTTAACCCCCTATATCTCTCCAAAAGGTCAGGCACTCTCGTATCGGGCCTATACGAGTCGTTGCCTCCTACCATCGTCACCAACATTGAGTGACGGGAGGCAACGTCAATCCTATCCACTTCGTCTCTAACTCTGTCAACCCTGGCCCCTGGGAGACAGACCCTCCTCCTCTTGCTTGGATGCCGTTCAACGAACTCTTTGTCCATGTGGCGCACTAAAGAGTCCCCAATTAAAATGATGATGATTATTATGATGATGATGATGATGATGATGATGTCTGTTCGTTTTATACACGCCCAAAATCGTTTTGTTTCCGAGTTATAGCCCGTTGTGTGTTCCAGCAAGTATCCGCCGTACCTTTAATGGAAGTGCTCAAAATGACCATCTTGAGCCTGAATACACGCCTGAACACGCCTCGTCATAGACTGCCTGACGCGTTCAAACATTCCAGGTATTGCTCGGATTTTGTGGCATCCTTGTTCTATACGTTGGCGAAGCATTTCAACGTTGTCAATGGGTGTCACGTAAACGATGGATTTCAGATGACCCCACAGGTAAAAATAGAGTGGATTCAGTCCGGGGAGCGAGCAGGCCACGCAATGGGTACCCCACGGCCGATCCATTTATCAGAGAAGTGGTCATTGAAATAGTCTCTGGCTACTCGACTAAACTGAGGCGGAGCGCCGTCATGCATAAACCACATACGACGTCAGACACCAAGAGGAACTTCATCTAGTAAATCGCTTAAATCATTCCTTAAAAAATTGGAATACGATTCTCCTGTTAATCTTCCAGGCAAAACAAAAGGACCGATTAAGTTGTCGGCAATAAGTCCTGCCCATACATTAATACTAAGTTGTTATTGGTGCCTTGATTGGATGATGGCATGCGGATTCTCTTCGGCCCAGTGATGAGTGTTGTGAAAATTGATCACGCCATTTCTTGTGAAGGCAGCCTCATCAGAAAACAACACGGATGATAGAAAAAGAGGATCGCGAGCACACTGTTCAAGGAACCAAGTACAAAAAACCTCTCGTGGTGGGAATTCAGCTTCAGTGAGGCCTTGTACTTTCTGAATGTGATATGGGTAAAGCTGTTGTTCCCGTAAAATTCTCTCCACACAGTTGTGTATCTTACACCCTCTGCTACTGCTATCTTTCGGGTGCTGTCACTAGGATGTTCCTCCACGCGATTCAGGACCCGCTCCTCCAACTCAACAGGTCTGGCGCTGATTGGTCTACCACCATCTGAAGCTCCTGTATCACCAAGACGCTCGTCTATTCTCTGAAAGGTCTTCTTATCTGGCAGACGGCGATTCGGAAACCTTTCCGCATACAAACGTCTTGCTGCGGCCGCATTACACTCGGCAAGTCCATACATGAGATGCATGTCTGCCATTTCTCTGTTTGAAGAAGCCTCCATTCTCACTTCAAATGCACACTATCACTGAATAGCACAAAAACTTTTAAGTTTTTTTTTTTTTCACTGGACTGCTCTTATTCACGGTAAGAAGTTACGAATACGAACAGTGAAACACCGCGATGCACCTCTGACTGACTGATGGCTCTACACTCAGTGATATTGAAACCATGTCATAGAGTGTACGAAACATTACAGTCGGCAAGCAGTGTTTGCAAACAGTTTGCAGAAAGAATTTGCGGAACACAAAACGGGCTGTAACTCGGAAACAAAGCGATTTCGGGCATATGTTTATATAAACTTTTTTACTTGTTTTCAGGTCCTGAATCCATCCTGAAAGAGCGTCCCACATGTTATGAAACACCCTATATTTAGGGCGGGTCGATTTTCCACATGTTTTGAAATCGCAAGGTGAATAAGTGCCCAGTAGTTAGATTTGGTTGAGAAATGAACCCCAAAAATTTTTTAGAGCAAACGGATAAGGGCCTGCTTGCGGATTTGCAATTAAAGTTTGTTATGGTTTTTTACCCAATTTTCGTCATACGCGATAGGTAAACTCGTCATTTTTGAAGACATAATATTAACTAATTATAGATGTAGCAACTGAATATCATTTTCTATCCCAAGAGGAGACAATGCCTAATGTATATCATGTGTTTTAAGTGTAAAATGATAAAATTTCGTTGAAAAAACATGCATTTTTGCTAATTTTCACATATTTTGGCTACAAAACTTGAAAAAATACTTTCAAAAGGTGATAAGTCCAAAAAAAATCACATGTTCTCATGTAAAAAGAAAAATTATTCATATAAATCATCATAAGATTGAGAATAATGTCCTTTTGACATAAATGCAGGACGCATCTTCCTGCTCAGTACTTTAGTAAGGATACATCTGTGACGAGTTTCGAACCCGTACACGGTATGGGAAGCCTCTTTCACTAATTTCACACTCCTCTCAACACTCTGAGAGTGAGAAGGCAAGTCCGGAATGTCTGGCTTAGTGTTAGTGTCGATGAATGACTGGATTTCTTCATCAGATAGGTGCTGTGTGGTAGGTGGTTCCATGACATCAGGGTCAGTGAGGTCGATGAGCTCATGCCAGTGATTTGCATTCCAATTCACCTGGGGAATTTTCTTCCCTGCTTCCTGGTTGCTCTCCATTCTATAAATGAAAAATGAAAATGAAGATATAAATGAAAATATAAATATAAATAAAAATATAAATGAAAAATAGTACTCAAATATTGCCGTTTCAATAATACAAACAAATTACCCACTTAAAGTGACAATTATAATATTTTTTCCATATTTTTTGGAGAATAACTCAGCTTTGGCAAAAAAAAAAAAAAAAATAATAATTACAAGAAGCGCAAAATTTACCTGTGTCTGAGAGTGAGTATAGTCTGAAGCCCAAGATTCCTGATTCTGTCTTCATCATCTTTCAACATGGCATAGACATAGAGGATGTTCTCAGGTCGGAGGCAGAAAACATTACCCTGGATATTCTGCTTTATAATGCGTTTCACATCATCAAATGGAATCGGCCTCAGTCGGCTGATAGCAGAGAAGAGGATGCGAGGAGAATCATACAGTTTAGAGGATGCCTTTATCTCAAACCATGCAGGAGCATAAACTCGAACAATGTAATGGACCAACTTTTTCAAATTCAGGTTTGGTCTGTTGTCTCTTGTGTACAAACAAAGAAGTCGTATGGCAAAGGTTAACCATCTTGCATGGTTAAGTGGACCAATCTTCCAAGCAGCCCATCTGTCATCTACTTTTCCTGATCCGATCCCTCTGCAATACTCATACAGAAGCCTTTGATCATGACTGAGGTCTTTCAGTACTTCCTCTGGAATGTACCCTTCAATGATTGGAGTTTCCACAGCTTCAAACTGTACCTGAGGTTCATCCTGGATATCTTCTGCGCACCTTTGCCCAAGGGGCCCGCTGAAACTTCTTGGGCGAGTTGTCACACCATCCATTTTTTTTAAGAGAGCTTTTAGTGGGAGTTCATTCTGATGCAGTGCGCAACCAATAGTGTGCAGTTTCCTCCCCAGAGTTTCTTCAAGTTTTACCACTAAACCACTCTTCCAGCCAGCGTTGGTTGCGGTATTATCAAGAAGAATGGCTCGGATACTTTCAAGGCTATTATATTCTTCAAGAACACTGAATGTCTCCTGAGCAAGGACCTCACCAGTGGCGCCTATAACAGGAATTGTTCTGTGGGTCAAGTAGGCGCCAGGAGATTTTCCATCTTCACAGGTGAAGGTGAGGTGAGGTGATGTTCTGCGTCAACACACTTTCTGAAAACAGTTTCCCCTTCAGGTGTCTCTATTTCTTTGTAAGTCATGGTATTCTCGTCAACCTTCCCATCCACACCAACACAAATGAGCTGTCTCTTTTTCTCTCATTCCACACCCTCACTAACTACCCTAATTTGGGCTTTGGCCCTGTCTAATTTGCACTTGTCAATCATGATGTGATTGATGTCAACTTCAAGTCTCAGTAGGTGTTTCATGTCATGGAGCAAGGCATTCCCAAGAGCTGCGCCCAGATTTGATGAACATTCACCTCTGACAAGTTCCATAGCATATCTGGGAAACTTTAAAAGGCTGTAGTCTCCTGAAGGCCTCTTCCTAGGCTGCCCTTCATCTTCTCCTTCCTGAAAATAAATGGAAAATATTAATGCGTTTTCTGTTTATTTATTTTATTTTATTTATTTTATTTATTTATTTATAATTATATATAATTAATATAAATAAAAGGAAACTAACCTCGCCACCAGATGAACTGCTTGTAAGTCCAGGCAACTCTGTAGGCTGTATGAAAGATCCTACTAGCTCAACTTCCTCCTGAAGTAGTATATGTTGCTGTCCTTGTTTGGCCTTCCTGTCTCTTTTGGCAGCAGCTGTGTCCACTGAAGACAGCTGGTATGCACCCTTAGGACCTGTTTTGGATCGCTGATCACGAAGGTATGCTCTTTCTTCAAGTGGCACCTTTGCATTTCGAGGGCAAACACAGATGATGTGTTCTTGTGTACACTTGTCCTTCTTACAG
This sequence comes from Bathynomus jamesi, assembly GCA_023014485.1. Classification (NCBI taxonomy): domain Eukaryota; kingdom Metazoa; phylum Arthropoda; class Malacostraca; order Isopoda; family Cirolanidae; genus Bathynomus; species Bathynomus jamesi. Next base: position 305,239 of record JAJOZX010004329.1, on the reverse strand, counting down.
TATACTCTTGAATCACTGCAAGGCAAAATATCCAAAGAACAGGAACAGGCAGAAATATCAAAAAGTTTGTCCAAGTTAGCAACCAGATTTCGCTTGACACTTGCCTTAGCATGCTTGCGATTAATGTCTTTCACAAGAGTGAGTAGGTTTTTAACCTTTCTGTCGATGGATTTGTCATTAATCAAAGGCAGCCTTGGATTCACTGAAGACCAAATTGATTTTAAATCCTTGCTAACTTGCTGCACTAAGGCCCAAAAATCTGCGCCAGGGTTAGCATGATTAAGGTCATAATAGTATTGAATCAGCTGCCTGTAAGTGCTTGGTTCGGTAATTAGTGTAATAATTGACAAGGACCACCTCCATACTTTTCTTCACTTTTCTTTCGGGTCTCTTGTTTTCGCTTTCGGCATTATTTACACCGGAAAATCTGAAACATAATGAAAAGTGTTAATGCGAATAGCAATATGTAAGAAATAAGCGTGAACGGTCACAGGAAATATAATATTTTACCATTATTTTTTAATAAAGATGCATAATTAATAATTATATAAAAACACAAGCAAAACGTTAATATTTATGCTTATAGAAACAAGTTAATAATTTTGGGTTTGCTTTGTTTTGGTTGCGCGTATGCCGCATACGGGATTTTACGCATGAAGCGACAACAGAAAAAATTAAAAACTTAAAAGCTAAATTCACATTCTGATCTTTTATCAAAATGCATTTCTTTGTGATTTTCACATTTCATAGATGAAACGACAACTACTGGATGTTTATTCGCTTTCTGGTACCAACTTCGACCACCCCTAAATTTATATATATATATATATATACATACACACACACACACACACGAGTATGTATAGACAGGCGTTTGAGAAACTTGCTGGCATAAATTTTCGTGGAAATCCTGTAGCTATCAAATATATCATATTTATTTATTTATTTATTTCAGCACTTGTATATCCGAATACTCCATATACAAGAGTTGGACTGGATCATGGAAATGGAAGATCGCGAGATCTCAAAGAACAATGTTGTTGTACGAGACTTTGGAAATACTTATGGTAATTGTATTTCATTAGGGATGATGGGCATGACCCTAATTAAAAATGTTAAAATTCTTGATTTATGGAAATGTTTATGAAATCGTTTACAATTTAAATTTCAATAAAAAAATAATCATAAGTGAATTAAATTACTGATAAATTAATATAAAAAGATTTTAGCTTTTTAATATTAAAATTTAAAATGATCAAGTGCTAAAAAAAACTTACAGTACAAAAATGTTATGAATGTTTTTAACATATTTTCATATATAATAAATGTATATATGCAAAATTTACTATAAATATATTTGAATGGTATTTATTATTTATTAAATATAACAGTTTTGTACCTCATTTATGGTAGCATGTTCTTGTCTTCAAGTTTTTGTATTAGGGTGGCCCAAATTTTTCGGAATTTCTTTATATTGTGCACTTTCGTTTTTTTATCGTGTTTTTTTATTGTTTTTTATCGTGTTTTAATCGAAATAAAGTGTCTTCGCGTTCAAGGACCAGCCCTAGTATCAAAGAGGGATTGAACTGCGGTAATTATTTACAAAATGCCATGACCTGAAGTTGAAATAAAAAATACATTTTTCTAGTGAATTTTGGTGTGCTCTGTTCAAATATAACCTTCATTTCTTGTGCAAATGAACAGAAATACGTGTTTGGGCCATGCAATGACAATTGTATTTCTGTTCATTTGCACAATAAATAAAGGTCATATTCGAACAAAGCACACCAAAATACACTTGAAAAATATATTTTTGACTACATTTTACACTCGCACAATAAAGCATAACCTAACATGTTCTTGTTACGAATCTCGTAAACGACGCATTACCACAGGAAACGTGCAAAACACCTCAAATTTAACCAGAAAAGTTTGCTCCCGTCATTTTCGTTTAAACTAACGAAAATATCACGACTTAACCTAACCAATCATCAAGGGCGTACAGTTGACCTAACCGGGCATTCAATTAATCATTTAATTAATCATCTAGGGCACATGACGAATCAAGTTCTCAAAGTAAAAACCACACGAACGGCACGTCATAATTCTATCACAAACACCACTAAACTGAATCCAATTAGAAAAAAAATTAGCCAGAACAAAAACCAACAAACAAATTAAGTCGCACAGTAACATGACGTCATATGACGTCATCACTATTTCCCTCTACAAAAATCCCAAAATTATGATTCTTTGCGCAATAATGCATGTATATATATATATATATCATCTTATAATAATTTTTACCATAAATAAGCATTTGCCCCAGAAATGAGTAGCAAATTTGAATAAAGCGACTAAAACTACCTCATAAAAAGTTATTTTCAATCACAGGTTCAGCTCATGGCATTTAGTAAATATTAACCTTGAACTGCTTGCGGAAAGATGGATAAGGACCATAGAATATGACGAATGTAATTAAAAAAATTTAAAAATTCCGAGAATTTTTGGGTCAACATAATATAAATGTGGTTCATTTCATAATATTTTCTGATCATTTTATAATCAGTTGTACAGTAACTTAAAACTGTAATAGACATAATACAAGTAAATCTATTTTACTGAACTTATTTGGGATTATTATTTAACTTAACTGTAATTTAATAATACTTTGAGAATGCAATTACATCACTCGTTTTCTGCCAGTTTAATCTTTCCAAAACAGTAAATTTAATCATTCCATGACTGTAATCGAGGCTGGTGTTCAATATCTGAATGGAAGATACTTAGGATGTCTGTAAAAAAAAAAAAAACTTTGAGAACTGGGCATTCGACTTGGTGCCCTACTTTGCGTGTGCATGTAGTCTATCAACCGGTTTAACCAGATAACGAAGCTAGTCAATCTATATTTGAATAAAAAACACAATTAACCATATGACTTTTTAACCAAAAAAATTAAGTTACTCAAGTCTACTCTGAATAAAACTTTAGGAACTGGGCATTCACTAGGAGTTGAGCATTTATTTGCTTTGGTCCTTTACTTATTTAGTTCATCTACTAATTAACGAAAAAAATGAAGTGAATCAATTTATTTTATTTTTGAATAACAGTAAAAGTCAAACTTCCAAGTTTGATGACTAGTTACAGTTTTTTTTAATCAGTTAACTCGAAAGTTCACCTTTGAAACTGGGCAAGACTGCTGACATGACTAAGCTAGTTTATCAATCGAAAATTTTTTTTTCATTGTAGAGATGCATCTCCGCAATGAAAATTGATGGTATAATATAAAGGTTACCGCAGACATGCCCTACTCAGTAGACGTCGCCTAATTGGACAAAACTTTGGACGTATGTATGATAATGACCCAAAATGCAGCCAAAGTAAACAAGAACTATCTGATGAGATAAAAAAAGGTTTCTGGGGAAGTAGACATATGGTCAAACCCTTAACGTTAATCCCACGTTAATCCCACCGAAGAAAAATGAAAATATCTGAAAACTGACATAGCTAAGGAAAAACGGGAAACCTAAAATCATTATAGAGTGTTCTACAGAGGACTTCTAGTGAAATTACTGAAGATGATTTAGGAAAACGTGTGTCTTCGGTAACAAACAGATGTTCTGACATTATTAAGGCGAAGAGCGAATAAACAAACTATTGATTATATAATCTTGTTTTGTACAAATTTAACTTGTAACATATTATTTCTGTATAAAAACACATCTAAATATGTTTTTATCTTCACCCAATATAATTCTTACTAAAATAACATTTCCATTAAGTTCGGAGATGTCCTCAGACTTATGACCAGTAATATATATATATATAATATATGTGCATGAACATACACGATTTTGCATAACACAAAAATGACCCCACCAGAATTTGAACCCAGCACCTCTTGGGTAGAAGGCGAGGGCGGTGAAAATCACGTTACGACATGATGGTACATGATATTTTATCTATGGCTCCCCAGTGTTAAACTAGAAATTGGAATGAAATGCGGTCATTACCTCGAATGCAAGGGATTGGTACAGTAAACACCTCTGGACGCGAAATATACACCTTGTTGTACTAAGTTTCACCTTATCGTAGCATGATGGTCAGCGGCCTAGCCTTCTACTCAAGAGGTGCTCGGTTCGAATCTTAGTGTAGGCATTCTATTTATATATATTGCAGTCGCATAGATTACTGCAAACATGTAGAGTTGTAGACCATAAATATATTTATAAAAATTAATAATATTCCCAACCTATTAAATTATCTATAAAAGTGAACGTTTTCCAATATTTCCTTGATGTTTGAAAGCGTACTTAGAACTCCAAAGAAATAGGAAGTTTTTAATAAATTATAACCCAAACGAACCTTGCAAATTAAGACATAAAATTAATCAAAAATTCTCATTTGGGAAACTACCTGTTTTCATGGAACGCAAGAAGTTCATATATACAGGGTGGCGCAAAAGTCGCGCATCAGAGGAATTTTCAGTGTTGATTATAATATATATTTTTCTTTAGGTAGGGGATGGCTGCGAAATTAACAATAGACGAGAGGGTGAGCTTGGTTTTAATGTATGGAATACCAGGTACAACAAATCGATGAATCGGTACAGAATTTAAATTCTGCACCGATTCATCGATTTGTTGTACCTGGTATTCCATACATTAGAACCAAGCTGACCCTCTCGTCTATTGTTAAATTCGCAGCCATCCCCTACCTAAAAGAAAAAAATAATATATTATAGTCAACACTGAAAATTCCTATGATGCGCGACCTTTGCGCCACCCTGTATATACAGGGTGTGCCATAAGTCCGGTCTCATAGGAAAACTTAATTTAAATTAAATTATAAAAGTAATACATTTGAACGAAAAGTGTTCAAATTGACGTCCTCCTTCTTGTTCGCACATGTTGATGCGATGTTCCAAACTTAAACTCACACGTGCCAAAGTCTCTAGTGTGATTTGTGCACAAACACCACCGATATTTTCTTTAAGGTCTTCAATGGTACGTGGACGGTCAATGAATACAACAGACCCAATCCATCGCTCAGGGAGAATTTCATCCAACCAACGTCGCACCTCGCGGCCAAAGTGAGGTGGTGCTCCATCCTGCTGAAAGTAAAATCGATGTCGCACTGCAAGTGGCATTTCGTCAAAATACGGTTACAACACATCATGCAACAACTGGAGATATTGGTCAGCATTAAGACCTCCTTACAGAAATACTGGTACCAAAACAAGATTTCCATGAATGTCGCACCACACCATTACTTTTGGGTCAGTTTGGTGATGAGCATCAACAACGACACGAGACTTATCCTGCACCCAGTACACAGTGTTGTGCCGATTGACGTATCCGCTCAGGTGGAAACACACCTCATCGCTAAACATGATATCGTCCGCTAGGTTTCTCTTTGACTTAAACCACTTACAAAATTGAAGTCGTCGATCTGTATCATCCCCATGTAATTTTCGTACAAAATTTATCTTGTACGGATGAAATTTGTGACGTTGCAATATTTTCGTGTACGGATGTCTTTGAATGTCCACTTTCATATGCAATCTTTCTCACCGATCGTTGTGGACTTAGTGTGATCGGAAAGCACATCAATACTGCTTTTCAGTTGAAGTTCTCGGTTCTTGGTTTGTCCTGAACACTTCCAGTCTCCTTGGATCTTGAAAGCATTCGACCAACAGAACGCTGACCAGGTCGTAGTTTAATGGGATGACGACGATGAAATTCTTTAGATGTCTGTCTTTGACTAAGGCCAGAAGCATGCAAAAGAACAATTTCCGCCTTTTCCTGAGGAGTGTAAATTACTTCCATATTAGTCATTTTACCTGCAACAAAAAAAAAAAAAGTCCCAAAACAAGACATCAGTTTGAACATTTGTTTTAGTTCTATCTATTACTTTTGTAAATTAAAATTAAAATAAATTTTCCTATGAGACAGGAGTTATGGGACACCCTGTATATATATATATTAGTATAGGGTGGTTACAAAGTCTTTGTGCAATTTTAAACGTTAATGTACACATGACAGAAACAAACTGTAAACAGCATATAAAAGAATAATATTAAAGTTTTTAACATACTACATTGCCGGTCTCAACATAACTGCCATCTTTCTCGATACATCATTCAGTCTGATTTTTCAATTATTTGAGAACATTCCCCAGCTGTTGCTGAGTGATTTCATAAACTGCGTACGTGATCCTCACCATAAGCTCATCTGGAGAATGTGGTTTTGATATGTAAACGATTCTTAAACGTGGTCCCTCGTTCACCTGACCTGTCCCCATTGGACTACTCTTTGTGGGCTATGTTAAAAGTGTTGTTTACCCATCAAAACCACATCCTTTGGATGAACGTATGGCCAGGATCACAAATGCAATTCATGAAATCACTCAGCAGTAATTAGAAAATGTTTTCAACACAATTGCAAAATCAGATTGAACGATGTATAGCGAAAGTTGGCGGTTATGTTGAGGCGTAGGAACTTGTAACGTAATTTTAATATAATGTAATGTCGCACCAATGTAACTTTAATAATTATGCTTTCATATGCCTTTTACAGTTTGTTTGTATCATGTGCACATCAAAAGTTATTAAAGTTGAAGTTGCACAATGACTTTGTAACTACCCTGTACTAATTATATATAATATATATATATATATATATATATATATATATATATATATATGCGATGAATTTCACAATTAAACACGTGAAATGAATGAATGATGCAAACCCACAAGAAAAAGAAAAATGATTCCAAGGCCTTTCGTGTATTCAGAAGTACACCTCGTTAGGGAATGTCAGGAATGTCATTCCCTGACGAGGTGTACTTCTGAATACACGAAAGAGCTTGGAATAATTTTTTTTTTGTGGGTTTGCATATATATATATATATATATATATATATATGAAAATTATTTCACGAAAGTAACACGTGAAAAATAATTATGATGAATAAAACCACGAAGGAAAGGAAACACAGAATGGTGCTCAAGCGCTTTCGTCTAATGACATCCTCAGTGTTCCTGAGGATGTCATTAGACGAAAGCGCTTGAGCACCATTCTGTGTTTCCTTTCCTTCGTGGTTTTATTCATCATATATATATATACAGTATATATAATGTGTGTGTGTGTAATGCATCTCTGCACATCCCATTAATATTATGTAACACACATTACACAAGTGGATATTGCAAATTTGAAAAGAAGTGCAAGTTTCACCACCTTACTGTCTGCAACACCTATGCAAAATATGGGAGGTGCAAATACGGACAAAAATGCCGTTACCACCACCCTCAAAGGAACGTAACTGGTCAACAGGAAGAACGAACATCAAAGAAGGGTACCAGTTTTTTAGACGTAGCCAACACAGTTCAGCTACTAAATACTATCCAGCAAGTACAAAGTCAGCTGACAAATATAGGAATCCGAGAGCCGGACAGAAGGCACGCACAAAGACACCTCATGCGTTATCGGGACAACAGGTACCGACAAAGATAAAAAGAGGCAAAGTCTTGGATGACCACAAGGCAACGAAACCGGCACCACCATTGGAAAACGAATCGGAACCACCTGTATGCGAAAACGATAGAGAAAAAATAAAAATAATCCTAGCCAACATTCAGGACCTTAAATCAAATCATTCCCCGGACAAAGTTACATACCTGAAAGGACTCATGCAAGAAGCCGGAGCAGACTTTGCATGCCTCACGGAAACTCATCTAAAGGATTGCGAGGCGAACTGTGAAAATTGAGTTCTGTGTTGACAAAAAAGAATACAAATTGACAACTATAACATACTCCGAGCCGACAGAACAGCGAGATGTAAAGGAGAATGTGCTATTTACACACGCGAAAGGCGTATGGCAGAAATGAACACAAGTACCTCAAACAGCTACGTAGAATGTGTGGCAGCAAAAGTTGAAAAATTAAATATGGTGCTTATTGTAATGTACAGACCCCCAAACACGCCAACCTCAAAATTTTCGGATTCCATTCCAGAGGTAAGAAACTGGGTAAAAGATCTACACTCTCCAACCCCAAATATTTTTCTCTGTGGTGATTTTAATTTCCCATTCATGAAATATAAAAGGATAGGAAAAAATATATGTACACACCAGGGCAAGGGGGACACACCAGAAGACCAGGAGCAGGTAAAAATGCTACTAGCTCTAGCTGATGAATTTATGTTAACACAAGAAATAACAGAAAACACAAGAAAAACAACTGCCTAGATTTGGTATTTACAAACAGCAGCAACCTAATTGATAATGTAGAAATATCCCCAACTATAATATCGGATCACAACATTATTGAAATAACAACTAATATGAAAGGAAAGAACACGAATAACAGAAAGAAGTAAATTCAAAATTTTTAATTTTCACTATAAAGCTATAAACTGGGAAGATGTTGCATCCAGCATGGAAGTAATAGATTGGAAAACTATTTTCGAGGCCAAGACAACGGAAGAGATGCTAATGACTTTAGAGGAGAAGACGCTGGAAATTGTGGAAAGACATGTTCCAAAAATACAACAAAGAGGCAAGAGAAACAGGTTCGAGAGACAAAAGAGGTTATTGTTCCGAAAGAGAAAAAGAGTGACTGCAAAATTAAGTACCTGTAAAAATAACATCAGAAAAATATTAAATGACAAACTGCAGAGTATCGATGGCGTTATACAAGAACTAATTGAGAAGCATACAGAAAGAGAAGACGACGACGCTATAGAAGCGATAAAGGTTAACTCAAAGTACTTCTATAATTTTGCAAAAAGGAAGTCTAAAAACCATGCGACTATCGGACCTCTGAAAAACGAGGACAGTGCTTTATCTGATGATCTAACAGAAGTATCTGAAATATTAAGAGCTCAGTACGAATCATCTTTCAGTATCCCAAAAAATGATGAATTGATATGCGATAGAAACGCATTCTTTGAAGAAGAACTACAAGGGGAAAGTATAACGGACTTCAACTTTACGACAGATGATATTACACAAGCTATAGGGAAACTAAAGGCACACTCAGCGGCAGGACCGGATAAATGGAATGCCACACTGATCAAACACTGCAAGAATGCAATCGCTGAGCCCCTATATTGGCTATGGAGACGATCACTAGACACGGGAGAAATACCGGGCATCCTGAAGAGCGCGAACATAGTCCCAATATACAAGTATAAAGGAGGAGATCGATCCGAGGCCAAAAACTATAGGCCATTGTTGCTTACATCTCATCTCACTAAAATATTTGAAAGAATAGTTAGACAGAAAATCTATGACTTTTTGGAAACTCAGAAAAAATTAAATGATAACCAACATGGGTTTCAGTCAGGCAGATCATGCCTATCACAACTAATGGAACACTACGACGACATTATTGATGCACTTAAATTAACGAAAACTATGATGTAATAGACACAGACTTTGCCAAAGCGTTCGACAAGTGTGACCATGGAATCATAATACAATTAATACATAAACTGAAATATATAAGAATAACAGGAAAAGTAGGGAACTGGATATATAATTTCCTTAGTGAGCGGCGGCAAGTCGTTACAGTACAAGGAGTATTTTCATCAGAATCAGAGGTCCTCAGCTCAGTACCACAAGGAACGGTATTAGCTCCACTGATCTTCATAAATCATAATCATGCTAACTGACATAGATGAGGCCGTTACCAGAGACAGCGCAGTAACATCCTTTGCCGATGACACAAAGATCAGTAGAAAAATAAGAAACCCAGAAGATATAGGATCTCTACAAACCGACATGAACAGAATCTACAAGTGGACGGAAGACAACAATATGAAGTTTAACATTGAGAAATTTCAGCTGTTACGGTACGGAAATAGAGAAGACCTAAAATCAATGGAATATTATACCCCAAATGGACAGGAAATTCAGAGAAATTCTAAATCAAAAGATTTAGGGGTTGTAATGATTGATGATGCGAAATATGAAACACAAAATAAGATAGCAGTAAACAGAGTAAAGAGAATAACTGGGCAGATACTGAGAACCTTTAAACGAAGGGATAGGAATATAATGATTCCTCTACTGAAAACACTGATCGTACCCAAATTAGAATACTGCTCGGTCCTAACATGCCTATATAAAAAAGAAGACATTAGACAGCTAGAAGGGATTCAGAGAAGCTTCACAGCCAAGATCAAGGGGTGCAAAGAACTAAATTATTGGGAAAGGTTACGCGAACTAAACCTATATTCACTGGAAAGGAGAAGAGATATATACACCATTATTTACATTTGGAAAATAATGGAGAAACCAGTCCCTAATCTTACTCTGAACCCTATAACTCCCAAACAACGGTGGAAAGTAGAAACGGTAGACTGTGTCGTATTCCCAAATTAAAGGCGAGACAGGGAACATCCTTAACCCTGAAAGAAAATATAGTTTTGTTGTGAGATGACCAAAACTGTTTAATCAGCTGCCCAAAGACCTAAGGAACACGAATGGTGTTGCGGTGGACATCTTCAAAAGAAGATTAGATGCCTGGCTCGGAACAATCCCCGATGAGCCGGGCATACCTGGCTATGTGAGGTGGGGAATAAGAGAAACCAACTCACTACTTCACCAGGCCAACTCGAGAGGAGGGGCGACAAGCTTGACCTTCGTGAAATGAGGAATCATCGCGCGGAACATTTGAAAGGTTGAAAAAAAAAAATATATATATATATCCCGCAAATGAAGCGGAATGCTGCAGAGGGGTCGATCGATCCTGAACCGTCGTTCAAGCCCTCATAAAGTGTGTGTATATATATATATATATATATATATATATATGTTTTGTGCATATTCTCCGGACTTCGACAAGACCATAACATCGACACTCTAAAAACCTAACTTAGCATAACCTAACCTACCATATTCTAACCCATAATAGATTTGTCGATAGAATGTCAAGTTCATCAGGTGTCGTAATCCTGAATTTTTATGACATACCAAGTCTCCACCAAACATTGCCTTCTCACCTGGAAAGCATGGGTTCCTGGAGAATCTGGATGTAATGGTGGTGGTCCGTAGTCCTCTCAATGCACAAAAAACCAGTCTTCACAGTTTTAGCACTGTTTTGGGGAAAGCATTCTTCTTCGCAACAACGACAACGAATCCATTGTAGATTAATTCACGCGTGCTGTTGTTGCGTTCAACACACCACCACATATATCTATCCGCCTATTATACAATAACTTTAGCTTGAAAGTTAAGTCCTTGTTAAACACTGAATCCAAAAAGTTATCTGAAAATTAAATTTACAATCTATTTAATACGTTACGTTACTTCATTAATTTCCCCAAATTGTTACTTTGAAATGAAAACGGTCATTCTGATTCATTTGTCAATAACATTCGTAATTCTGCAAAACCATTTATGTTGATTGTGTCAACACATTTTCTGACAAAGTGCCAAATTTTCTACCATTCCGAAATAAATTGAGACTAAATCGTTTGCTCACGACACTAAATCGCTTGCTTCGGATTTATTTGCCAGATATTGTTTTCAAACTATTTTGAGTCTTTTTTATTACATTTTATCCACGAATTCTATATCTTTTTTTTTTTTTTAAATTTTCATTCTTTAACGTAAAAATTATTTTAGTGATTTTCCTTCCAACCCCCAAATTTTGTACAGTACATGAAATTTTAAAAACAACCTAAAACGAAGTGAAAAATCGTGCATATTGACTGTGTACTAAATGCCGAGAGGTAATCTCTCTCGAAATGCATAAACAGAATAGGATAATGCTGAGCATTTTTCCCCTCTTCAAGATGGTGAATAACTGGAGAAAGAGGGGGTGGGGATGTTAATTTTTTTTCAGATACTTCATACCATCATTGAGATGGTACGTTTCTCGTCCAATCTCCTGTACAAATCCTAAAAAACACGCCCGAGTTTATTTTGTTTGGAATAGCCATGACAAATTCATTCTCTGTAATGTATGCAACACGCGGTTTCTTGAAACGATGTTCCGTGGAAAATTGACTTCCTGGAACGGAATTGTAGCAGCTGTCCTCACCATACGCCCCATGTTCTCTCATTCAGCATGGAGATTACTTTAATAACATGGAATGGGTGTATACAAGGATAAATGGACTGTGGTCTTATTTTTCAGCAAATATTTATTCCACACGAGACAGAACGGCAAAATTGTTAAAATACCGAGTCTGTGTTTGTATACACAATCATTAATTTCATAAACAAATTGTGAGAGGTGAATCCAGACGAATTGGACAAGAAATTTAATATATATTATAACATTTACGTTATATGTATATGCATTTCACTAATTATATACAGTGAATTTGTTTAATAGCTACTTAATATACAGCACGATTCCGATCGGTTTCTGACGTGTAGACACATAGCTTCAGGAATGAATTGAATTAATTTTATAATAAAGTTCATGCAGAATTAAAATAAGAATCTCACTCGAATCAGATTCACGATTTATATCCTGACACTTCAAGATTTAATACACCCCCTCACACACACACACACACACACACACACACACACACACACACACACACACACACTTTGTAAATGAGTTGATAAAAAATTAATGCTAATCTATGCGACAGAAAAAGGTAATTTAAATTAGAATCTGAATTCAGTTTCTCACTCATGAATAATGTATTTGTGTAACTATTTCTCCTTTTGCACGATTATAACGAAGGTAGTAAACTCAATCATCCAAACCATCAAGTTCCAGTAGTTGAATGGGTAGCATTCATCTGTGTTCAGATGATGTAGTGGCCAGTAATGAGTTCGGATTCCACGTAAAGCTGTAGGTCCTCTCCGTTACATGACTTTTGCCGTTACGAAGGAAGCTAAACAACTCGAAATGTTATCATCATCATCATTCACTCATACATTTATCATATATAGGTAGAAAAATATACGTTAACTCAAAAACTGTACCTAATTCTTGCGAGTTTCAGATTTTGGTTGACACTCGACTTTTAAATTATGCATTATCAGTTGTTTTACGTACTGTAAAAACTGAAGATACGCTAATTCTGCTACATCTACTCGTGTGCATCTCCAACTTGGTTTAAGGCGAAACTGCTGAAGTCAGTCAGATTGTTACAGCCATTTCTGCCAAACCCATCGTCATATATATATATATGTACGGGTACAAAAAAACGCATCCGCATCAGAAATAAGTATATACAGAATATGAAGCATGACGACATTAACATCTAAATTAGTTGCCATGGAAATGTTACACATGTATATTACGTCATAGCAATCGTGAAAATTTGTGCGTAACTCTTATTATTTAATTTCGTCGAAATATCTTCACAAGTTCAAACATAAGTTATGGCACTTCAAATTGCTAAAAACTTTTACTGCGTTTTCTAACGTTTTTCACTTTTGTCGCTTAACTACTACTTCCCAGGAGGGTCTCATACAGGGTGAACCAAAAGCCCCTATCTATTTTGCTAAAATAATGATATTTCTATTTTATTTTCTACAGGTCATAGATGATGATGGATGTTCAAGAACGTGTGATGGTAGTAACACTACGTATCCAAGGGAAGAAGTGTAAAGAAATTCAAGAAAAATTCGAAAGAAGATTTCACAAACCAGGACCTACAGACAACGCAATTCCCAAGCTGGTCACTAAATTTTAAAAAACAGGATCTGTTCAAGATGAGGCAACATCTGGACGTCCAGGTACCTCTCAAGAAAATGTCGAATTGGTAAGAGATGCCTTTCAAACAAATCCTCGAATGTCAACTCGCACAGCATCACGTGGACTGAACATACCAAAACGACTGTTCTAAGGATTTTAAAATCAACATTAAAAAAAGAAGTTACCATATTCAACACTGCTACATGAATTACATGAAGAGGATTATCCAAGACGAGTCGCCATGTGCAGAGAATTGATTGAAAAAATTCATACCGAAAACTTATTAAACTACATTCTCTTCAGCGATGAGGTGACATTTCACACATGCAGAAAGGTTAATCTACATAATTGCTGTATCTGGGCTAGTGAAAAACCAACAGAGTTCTACGAATGGGAGAGTCTCCTAAAGTTAATGTCTGGTTCGATATGACAAGATCGAAGATTTGCAGAAACTTCGGTAACAGGTCCAATTTATCTTGACATGCTTCAGCAGTTTCTTGAACCCCAGTTTCGTTCAGATGGCATTATCGCCACTGTTGTCTTTCACTAAGATGGAGCTCCATGTCACTATGCAAACATCGTTCGGGCGTACCTTGATGAGCTCTTACCAAATCGCTGGATTGGACGTGGTGTAGACAGGACCTGGGTGGCACGATCTCCGGATTTAACACTATTAGACTTCTTTTGCGTGGGGCTTTATAAAGTCTAAGGTTTACAAAACAAGAGTTAAAGACCTGCAGGATCTGCGAACCCGCATTGTCGCGGCAGTCGCTAAAACAACCCCAGAGATGCTTGAGAATGTGTTCCTCAATGCAGTGGACAAATTTGAGGGTGCTCACGTTGAATCTTAGACCTAAGCTTGATAAATAAATATACATCTAATTATGTTACTACATTTTTATCCTAAAATACTATTAGTTCAGCAAAATAGGAACTTTTTGACCACCCTGTATAGTACACTGCATATACTCCATAATAAAGAAGAATATACATTAGAAACAAATATTCTGACAATTGAATCTTCTGCTGAAATTTTGCCTTATTTGAAATTACGAGTATAAAACCATTTGTTCGTAATGTTCGTTTTTTGTGTTTTTAAGAGCGGTATATAATTTGAATTCGTTTATTAACTGAAGACCTTTAATTTCAGGAAGAGCTCTCAAAAGAAAGACAAATTTCATATTATGCATAACAGGTGGCGTCACAGAAAAGACGAATACTTCTGTTTTAAAGAGCATATTTGCTAAAGGACAAATTATTTTTATTTTCATTAAAAAAATAAACGATTATTCACTTTTAATTTTTTTTTTTTTAACTGACTAAATTATTCAAATGCATTCAAAACGGTAGTTCCAATTTGAAGGGAAAATATTTAAAAATATGCATTTAATTTGAAAGGGAAAAATAAAAATACCCTAAACTTTCCCTCATTTTCTCGGTTTTTCTTCCTCTTTTACTCTTCGTTTCCCCTCTTTACCTCCCACTTCCCCTTGCCGGCTTCCTGTGTTCCCACGAAATGTGATTTTACAGGAAATTGTTCTCGCTATGAAGTTCTTTATTTGCTATGATAAGAGTTCCCTAACCAGAAGTTCACTGCAATGAAGGAATGTCCTGCAAGTTTAATTAGTGATATTGTACAGTCGTTAATTGCGTGATTTAGTCTCCGTATGATAGAACAGCTTAACATGGAATCCGAAACACGGGTCTTTACATCATCTGGACGCGGATGACACCCATTCATCCAGTTAGTAACCAAACTCAATTTCGCTGATCTTACGGAAAGCAGCGTAACCACACAACTAAAACATAGCCTTAATTATGTTACTAATACAGTTCATTATTATTATACTTTACAAACAAATAAAAGAAAATTCTGAATTTTACCGAAGTTGTATTTTAGTTAAAAAAAAACAAAAAGGGGTACAAACACCGACTTTGGGAAAACATCGTATCTTTTCATTTCAGTTTGTAATATTTTTTGTACACGGTTATTATAACCGAAAAAGTTTGTAATACATTTCTGTATCACATAATTATTTACATGCAAAATATTTGTATAAATAAATATTCTTGAAATCTTGAGTAATAAATCCCTAGCGAGGTACTTATGAGCTTCCATTTTACATAATTCATTCTCTGTATCTGCGACGGACTGAAAAACTATTATTTTTTTTTCCTGTGAACTTAAAACGGCATGTTCGCCGGAAGAGAAATTTTCATGGGAAATGCAAATATTTTATGCGGAATGAATCTTTTCTTTTCTTTGAGGTTTTGGATCAGTAGTTTATTATTGTGCCAAATTATTATTTTTTTTTTTAAGGAAACTAGTTTCTATTGAAAGTGATTAAATTTTTAATTAACAATTTTCCCTGATGATTCTTTAATGTTTGATACCCTTTAATGTCTGATACCCAAATGAAATCAGAATGTTTTATGTGCATTAAATCGTTTATCCGTTTTCTAGGCCTACCCGATCTTATTCTAAGATTAAAGGCCATAATGAAATTTCAAAAAGTAATACAAGAATCAACTGAAGGTATCAGACACAAAAGAATCATCAGGGAAAATTGTTAATTAAAAATGTAATACAGTTAATACATTTAATACATCATATACATGAAGCGAAAAAGCTCTTCGTTTCAGTTTGCCCAGTCTTAATGCCCTTTTCCTCACGGACCAACAAATCTCTCGAAAATTGGCACTTCGTTTGCTCGTATACTGGAACATCTGTTTCAGCTCATTACGAGGAGATTAAATCTATTTATTAACGCTACTGGATTATAAACAAAATCAAACACAAAATCTGACTAATGTAAATTATTTTCTTTGATAATACTTGGCGATGATTTAGAAACTTTTACCATAAGAAATTTTGTAAAGAAAATCGGAATTTTTGTTATTATAATAATTTGTTTATTTCGTTCACTGTTTAAAGAAAATCCTTCAACAAATTTGGAGTGTAAAAAGGTTACGATGATGAACCAGTGTTCACAGTCACAGAAATAATGGTGCTAATACATGTTTAAGAATACAGTGTGTTGACAAAAGTAAATAGACACCACGATATTATCAAGAACAAAAAGCAAAGCTCATCAACGGAATTCCAGACTGTGTGTCACCTTTACATAATGCAAAGGGGAAACCAACACCATTCTAAATATATTGATTCAATAACTATTATTTATTGGACGTGATTATAAAATTAAAAGCTACAAAAAAAAAACAACAACGAAGGTGTCTATTTACTTTTGTCAATCCTCTGTAGTGAGCGAGTCCATTTGTAAAGGGTAAAGGATGAGTTACATCAATTAAATTCATTATCGTAATTAGTAAAATCACTGAAATAAGACAAAGGGTATCCGGACAACTGCCACCTGGAAAACTGCCACCGGACAACTGCCACCCGGACAACTGCCACCCTGGAAAACTGCCACCCAGACAACTGCCACCCGGAAAACTGCCACCCTGGAAAACTGCCACCCGGAAAACTGCCACCCTGGAAAACTGTCACCCAGACAACTGCCACAGGTAGGGTTAGGTTAGGTTAGGTTAGATTAGGTTTGGTTAGGTTTTTTCTAATATTATTTTATGTATGTATAGATATCTATTAATAATTCATTGTTAAATATCCATTTTTAAAAAGTCTATTTTATAAATAATATTTTTTTACAACTTTTTTTGTTAATTTTCATAAACACTAGGGGCAGTTTTCCAGTGTGACCGGGAGGGTGGCGGTCGAAACCGAGCTTCGAGGTTACTCGTGGCTACCATGGTTTAACACCATCAACTTGTATAATCCAACGAGGGCATGTTGACCTAGTAGGAAAAGAATGGAGGAAAACAAATAAAAGACACCCCTCCAGTTTTTTTAACTTAAAAAAAGCGAATACTAACGAGGGCATTTCCGCCAGAAAGTCTTTGAAAAGAAATTCGTAAAGAAAGTGGTAAAATTAGCAGAAGTGATATGTGTGAAAGATACATAACCCGAGTAGCCAAAAGAGAAGACTTTGGGCGGTATGGACCGGGAGGGCGCGCAACTCTCCTGAACCCACACCAGAGTGGTGAAAACTGAATCGAGAATGACAAGGACTGCTATCAGCGAGTACCTCGTCCCCCCCCCAAACCCTAAAACCAGCAGGGTGCATTTTACCCACCCCCCAACACAAGTTCGTGCCAGGAACAAGGGCATAAACACTAGGCGCAGTTTTCCAGTGTGGCAGTTGTCCGGGTGGCAGTTATCCGGGTGGCAGTTTTCCAGGTGGCAGTTTTCCAGGGTGGCAGTTTTCCAGGGTAGCAGTTGTCCGGGTGGCAGTTGTCCGGTGGCAGTTGTCCGGGTGGCAGTTTTCCAGGTGGCAGTTGTCCTAGAACCAAGACAAAGGTATACTACGAACACGGAATAAGCCATAAGCCTTCATTCTCGATCTACTACAGTAACTACACAGTTTGTAAATTGGCAATAGACGCAGTTACATCGTTGACCGACTTTGTGGCAAAAGAAACCTAAATTCTACTTTTGCAGAGTTCATTTCATGTAATGTAACCTTTGCAAAATTATCCATTATATATATATATATATATATATATTTTAGACAGAGAACATCCTCAACTCTGAAGGAAAACAGTTTTGTTGTTAGAGGACCAAGACTGTTTAGTTGCCCAAGGAACTAAGGAACACGAGTGGTGTTGCAGTGGATATCTTCAAAAGAAGACTAGAACGCCTGGCTCAGAACAATTCCAGATGAGCTGGGCGTACCTGGCTAGGTGAGGTGGAAAGCACAAGAAACCATCTCTCTACTTCACCAGGCCAACTTGAGAGGAGGGGCGTCAAGCTTGACCTTCGTGAAATGAGGAATTATCGCACGGAACATTTGAAAGATATATAAGCTTGACCTTCGTGAAAATGAGGAATTATCGCACGAACATTTGAAAGATATATATATCTATATATATATATATAACACACACACACACACACACAACACCACACACATATATATATATATATATATATATATATATGAGGGGTTCCGCGTCTTAAGGTACCTAAGCGCCAAAATTAAAATTCGCCAGAAATCGCCTCCAAAGTTCAGCAATATTCTCGCAATAGTAACTCTGTTATTAATTGAGCTAGAACGTTCATTTTTGGCTAAATTAGAGTTCTAAGTATGCTAATGAAGATGTTGATGAGTTTTTGGAATAGATCTTCATATTTTATATATATATTTTTTAATTTTTTAATTTTTTTATTATGCCGAACTTTGGGTGAACTTTTTGGCTGGCGATAGAGGTGGAAAAAGTAGTTCGCTTCATAAGGTTTTCAACCATACTGCTAGTGTCGTAAGGTCATTATAACCCAAACCACGCGATAGAGGAAGGGTGAAAATAGTGATATCCATAAAAAACACATTTTCGCCTATGGTGGCGCTTAGGTACCTTAAGACGCGCGACCCCTCATATATATATATATAATTTTCAATGTAGAAAAAATCTAAAATTTAAATCTTCGTCATTAATTACAAATGTCAAAAGCATAAATAAACAATTCTGTACTTCGTTAAATGTAACCTTCGCTACATTATGAAAACATTCTAAAATTATTTTTTTTTCCTGCAAACTAACTACCCGTGCGATAAGCTTTTAAGTCATTATACAAGCTTACGAATTAACTAAAGCTAATGAAATCATACACCATATGACGTGAAATCTACGCGCAACGTTTGTATGTCGTTTTTATGTAAATGAACAGTTTTATTTGCATAAACTGGGCTACAATGGTCGTGTGGATAGAGAAAACACTGTTGACGGTCACTAATGTATACAGCGAAGTGCAGTATGGCCCATAGGCATTAATTTTTTTGTCTTTTGTCGTTTTCAGGTGAAAAATGTCACAGAAATTAACGAAAGATAAGCGAGTGTAGTTGGTTTTTATGTACGCAGAAGAAGGGATCAGTTATTGATCTGTCGCCAATGAGTTTAATCATCAGTGGCACCCAGAGAAAGGTTCAATTAGTCACTCAGCTCTAAGAAAACGGAGTGACCGCTTTAAAGACACAAAGTGTCCATGCCTGACCACGCAGTAAAGTTAAGTTTCGAAAAATCCTGACGGGGTAGTGGAACGATGTTGATCTGAACAATGTCGACAAAAAAACTTCTGAACTTTCATAATGTTAAACATCTCCACCTTATTCATGTCGGATAAACTCGTGTTAAGTTAGTTTAAATTAGCCCAGGTTAGGTCCAGTTTGGTTACGTTAGGTCTGGTTAAGCTAGGTTAGTAATTTTCAATGCAAGTCTGAAATGTATGTAAGGGTTGGTCACTTTCAGTTAGAAATTAAAATACTGAACAAACTTTTATTTTTCATTTGAAATCCATATAGGCCTACTTGCATAAGGTCGAACGTCGACAATATGAAATTCGACTTTGTTTATGTAATCCATCCTGATCATGCCTTGATGCAGCCAGCATCCGTGAGTTAGTAGAGCAACACCATTCCCCTATCAGCAAATGAAGACAGTGAGATCGGAGGGTCGAGGTTCGACTCCCGATAGTGCTAGCTAATAAAAACCCAAGACTTAGCGCAATGGACCTCATTTGTCTGGCCTGGGCACTATGTCAGTTTCTGGCCCTCCTGACTCATTATTTATGCCATGGAAAAATTCATCGACTTATTGTCAGAGAGTGTCTCAACCCTTAATAACGGGTGGGGCAAAAGTCGCTTTCTGATTTGAAATGTCTGTAATTTTCTAATGTATGATTTTTTTCTTTTTCTTTTCAGATTTAATTAAAGAACGAGCCCTGATGTTTTATTATGAATAAGAACACTCCGCAGCAGCGTGCCAATATTGTGGCAATTTATTGGAGAATCAATTCATCAATTATACGGACGCAGCGAGAATACTGTCGTGTTTACAACACAAGAACTCCTCCAACGGCACCAGCGATTCGAAGCTTGATTTCTCGATTTATGGCATCGGGAACATAAATCGAGAAATCAAGCTTCGAATCGCTGGTGCCGTTGGAGGAGTTCTTGTGTTGTAAACACGACAGTATTCTCGCTGCGTCCGTATAACTGATGAATTGTTTCTCCAATAAATTGCCACAATATTGGCACGCTGCTGCGGTGTGTACTTATTCATAATAAAACTTCAGGGCTTGTTCTTTAATTAAATCTGAAAAAAATAGAAAAAAATCATACATTAGAAAATTACAGACATTTGAAATCAGAAAGCGACTTTTGCCCCACCCTATAGAAAGACTATTAAACATTAATTATATCAATGTATTTCATATATTTTGGGGCATAATAAAATTTACTTTTACATACGAGAGAATATATGCACGAAAGTTCTATATTACATCTTAACTAAATGTAATGAAAGCCGCCTTGCATTCAATTATGATAAATGTCTGCAGCACGTTTTCCATTTTCAAAATCATGTATAATTTTTAGTTTAATCTCCAATGTGGTCTCATTTCTAGGCCTTTAACCTTTACCACCACTTTGTACATACCTAGGAGGGGCCATTTTCACTTAATTTTACGAAATTCAATTAAAAAAGCAAATATTTTAATGTAAATTACGTAGTAAAACTGCACTATGTCCGTCTCCAGTAAGCGCTCAACAAAGACTGATGCCCCACGGGCAGACGACGATTAATAGAGGGAGGACGATTAACGAAATAATGTTGTTAAATAGGGAACGACGATAGATCGAAACAATGATAGTCGATGGCGACGATTATAGAAGGACTACTGTATACGGGGCTGCACAGAAATGGTCAGAAGCGATGAGAGCCCGTGATATTACGGGTTGCGCAGCAAACGGATTAATGACTCACACCGAGGGCCAGTATGCAAATTTAAAAAAAAAATTATTTTGAAATTAAATTTTATTGAAATACAATATGACATTAGATAATTAATTTTTAGTATCCGCGAGCCGGGCCTGATACAAATCTTTGGCGGGAGGGACTCTGGCCTGCGGGTCGTATGTTGGACAAACCTTATATATATATGGGCACTTCGACCGTTCTGCAATATATTCCAATTTAAAAATTTCAATTCTAACAGAAAAATCGCGATTCCAATTCCAATTCTGTAAATAAAGTAGGTAGGCCTAGGCCTGGTTAGGTTTATGAACTATATTATGTATTTTTTATTTATTCTTTTTTACATAAAAAAAGAACATTAAGCCTTAATTACTTGAGCTTTTAAATATATGCTCAAATGTTGAAGGTAAAAATGTTGAAGATAAAAATGTTTACTATTTGTTTTAAGCTGGCAATAAATATATTAAACAAAAAATATTCTAATTAATTTTTTTAATGGGTACTATTTAGACTCTCATTTCAGCCATTTTGTATCTCGTCTATGCATTAGAAATGGGACCAATGTAAATTGGAGAAAAGGAAAAATAACGACGAAGAATATAACAAAAACTCGTAGTAGTATTATAAATCGCAACAAGTTTAAAATGTTCTCAATTTACTATGGCAATATAAGGGAGCTTAAATAAAAAAATGCATCACTACAAGAAATCATTGATGGAAAAAAAAAAAGTAGTATGTATAACAGAATCATATGTAAAAGAAAATGAAAAAGTAAACTTGAAAGGATATAAATATTTTATACGAGAAAGTGAGGAAAGTAAAGGAGAAATTGTAGTATTTGTGAAAGACGACAGTAGTATGCCTGCAAAATGGGAGTGCAAGAATGTTGCAAATGTTACGTAATGTTGCAAGAGTGCCACCCCATTGTTGCAAGGCACCCCCACCCCCTTGGGGGATAACTCCAAGTTGCATGCCCCTTGCAACCCCATTTTGGGGTTGGCAACAAAGGGGGGTGCCTTGCAACAAAGGGGGGTGGGGTTAGCACCAATGGCGGTGCCTTGCAAGGGGGGTGGGGTTGGCACAAGGGGGTGGTGGTTGGCACCAAAGGGGGGGGGTGCCTTGCAACAAAGGGGGTCGGGTGCCACTCTTGCAACATTACATAACATTTGCAACATTCCTGCACTCTCCCATTTTGTGGGCATACTACTGACGACATATTAAATTTCTGTTGAGGTAGAAAGAATTCATGACTCAAGTGAACAAATGTGGATATTAATTAGCAATGGAAGAAAAAATCAGACTTGGAGTCATATATGCACCAAGAATCGAGAAACAGTATTGAAATATCCAAAAACATGTATAACACAATTGAAAAACAAATAAGAAAAGCGGAGTCAAGAGAAGAAAAATACTCATATGTGGGGACTTTAACTGCAAAATAAGAAAGAGAATAGTAAATAATAAAGATGAAGTTACAAAATCAGGTAAACTCCTCATCAATTTAATAGAGTCAAAAGGTCTAACACTTCTTAACTCTAAAATTTATGTAAAGGACTTTGGACAAGAAGGGAAGGAGATTCCAAATCTGTATTGAACTATTTAATTATTAAGCAGGAAGATGATTCACACGTAAAGGAAGTGTACAGTATATAGATGAAAAGAAAACCTGGACCCCTTATAGAATAACTGATAAAATTACTTACAGTGACTACTGTGCAATGATGTGTACTATCAACTGGTATGAGGCAGCGTGTAAAGTAAATCAGCAAAGGGAAAAAATGATAATAGGAAAAGGACTAGAGAAATTTAATAGATTAACTCAGGGGGCGGACCTCATAAAATTGTATCATTAACAAAAATCTACAAAAATGTATAGAAAAAAAACAAGAAGAAATAATGGAAGAATGTAAGACAGTTATTAAGTGGAAGAGAGTACCAGAAAATATAATTGTAAATCAATTAAAAAAGATAAAAATAATTTATAAGAAAAGAAGTTATGACTGGAATAATAGTGAAAAAGAAAAGAAGAAAGCAAGAACGTGAGTGAGTTTGTTAGAGGAATGGATGATAGAGGAGGAAAAAATAAAAAATAAAAATAAAATAAAGACAATGGAACGGTTAAAAGGAAGAGGAGGTCTGGATAATGAGGTATTTTGGACATTTAAAAAGGATATGGACAGAAATACATAGGTTGAACGAGGAGCTATAAAAAATAGAGAAGGAAAATTGTAGAAGAAACTAGTGAAGTATTGAGAGTATATGAAGCTTTTTACCATGATCTACTTATTACAAATAAGGCAGAAAATAAGGAAGAGAAAAAAGCTGAAGAGATGAATAAACTACACCTGGAAACTATTAAAGCTGTAGTAGAGGATAGACATGCCATAAATAGCATTACAAATGAGGATGTTGAAAATGTTATTAGAAAGTTAAAAAATAAGAAGTCAACAGACCAACAAGGATGGAGCAATAGTATAATAAAGAATGCTGGATGGGATGTAATAAGAAGTCTGACAAAACCATTCAATGTAATTCTTAAGACTTAAAATATCCCAGAGCAGTGGAACAATATGAAAATAATATAAATTTACAAAAGTGGTAATAGAATGGACAAAGGTAATAGGAGGGGGATATTCATAACAAGTATAGTTAGTAAAATTTTTGAGAAAGTTAGTCTAAATAAGATGAGAAGTCACTGGAATAGGGGATTAAGTATGTACCAATGTGGAGGAATAGAAGGGAACTCAACAATAGATCACATATTAACGTTGAAAGCAATAATTGACTATAATAAATATCTAGGTAACAATACATATGTTTGGCTTGGGGATGCTGTAAAATGTTTTGACAAGCTAGAATTGAAGGAGTGCATCAAAGAAGCATGAAAAGTAGTAGGCTCAGAAGAAGCACTACTAATATACAACTTAAACAAAAATGGCACAATACAAATAAAAACACCTTTAGGTGACACAAGACCAAGAAATATAGAAGAGGTTGTCAAACAAGGCACGTCTCTGGGATCCAGGCTGTGCTCAGTGGACACAGATAGAGTAAATAATATGGGTAAATGCCTGACAAGAATAAGGGAAATAGAAATTCAATCATGTATATTTATGGATGATATAATGCAGGCATCAAGTAACTTAGGAGTACTAGAAAAAACAATTAATAATTGTAGATCAATGGAAATACTAAAAAAATTTACATTTACTAATAATAAAGAGAAATCAGCAGTAATGACAATAAATGTGATGAGAAGAAAAGTACCTGGAATAAGAACAATTAACAAAGTAAAAATTGGAAGTATAGAACAAGTGCAAGAATACAAGTATTTGGGACAAAGGTTCAATAGCAGAGGTGATCACCTAACACATATAGAAAAGAAGAAAAGTAAGATAAATTTCATGATAGCAGATCTAAAGAGATATGGAGATCCAGCTACAGTGGGCCATTGGTCAATGAAGGTGAAAATAAAATTGTATGAAACCATAATAGTACCTACAATATTTTATGGAATGGAAACATGGACGAGAACAAGGACAAAGGATATTGAAGAAGTGGAATAAATGCAGGGAAGAATTCTAAGGGAAATAACAGGAATGAAATGTAGTTCCCCATATCGGGGATTATTAGCTGAATTAGGAGTGTGTCGAGTCAAAGAAAAAATTGGATACAAGATAATGCTAATGAACAATATATTAAACTCAAATGAGGATAGATTAATTAAAATGATAACCGAAGATCAGTTGAAAAATCCATACCCAGGATGTTGGGCAGAGGGAGTGGTAGAAATGTGTAAATTATATAAAGTAACATTAGAGGACTTGAAAATGATGAAAAAAAGTGAATTAAAGAAAAGTGTACGACAAAAAATTAATGAATATTTACAGGAAGAACTAATAAAGAGGAAAATTAAAATGAAAAAACTAAGATTCATTGATGAATTTAAAAGAAAATAATATATTGAAAATATGAAAGAAAAGGATAAGAAGATTATAATGGAAATCCGATTAAATATGGTAGAGGTGAAAAAAAAACTATAAAGAAAAACATAAGGACATGAAGTTTGAAGTATGCAGGAGAAAGAATGATACGACAGAACACTTGTTTCATTGTGAAAAACTAAGAAACATAGTAGAGGAGATGATGGGAGTAGAGAATATAAAAAAACCAGAAAGTATAAAAAATTATATTGTAGAAATAATGGAAATTAGAAGAAGACTCTGTTGACAGTAAAGGTTTAAGTACATAATAGGAGATACAGTGTATAGGCTCTGCACCGGAAACGTGTGCTGATCCGCAGGATCAAGTGAGCAATACCTGGAACCTGGAATTAGAGTAAAAAAGTACATTTTTTTTTGTGACAATTTATTTTTATACAAACTGGAGGGTCAAGACTTTTCTGCGAATAGCTAAAAATAAAACTGGGAGACATACTTCAACGTTTGCAAACACAAAACTTCCATACGGTAATTAATGTGCACATACACAACCCTCTTTTTTCTTCCTGAAGCCTAAAAAGTGAAGCATATAAACAAAGCGTACATATATCGAGTCAGACCACGTTTGTACAAAATTTCCTACGCGTTTGTTAAATCGAGAAAAGCCAGTTGGTCAATAAATTTACAAAACCCTACAACCATCAAAACACTTGGGCCCACAGGGAATACTAGCTCTCACAAATATCAGCACATATTCATACCAACACTGTATTATTCCTGAAATATGGAAACAAGGTAAAATTATTACACTACTCAAACCAAACAAAAATCCAACAGAACCAGCTTCCTATAGAGTATAGACACATTACTTTACTATGCACACCTTCCAAAGTAACAGAAAGACTAATCTTACAAATCACCAACCCACACATACCACTATCGTCTACTTAACATGGATTCAGACCTCACCACTCAACCACGACATTACTCACTAACCTCACGCAGCACATCATGGATGGCATCAACTCCAGACGACCAGCTCAACGTACACTATTAGCAACAATAGACATTAATAAAGCATTTGATGCTATCCCACGCTTCCCTCTCATAAACAAAATACTCAACACAAACATGCACAATAACACTAAAAGATGGCTGAGCAACTATCTTTCAGGAAGATACATGTCACATTTAATGGCAAGTCATCCAAAAACAAGCTTTTTTTGAACGGGGTCCCTCAAGGCTCTGTTCTCTCACCAACAATGTTCAACTTATACATGCATGACATTCCAACACCCATAGATAACAAGCTTACT
Source organism: Bathynomus jamesi (assembly GCA_023014485.1). Lineage (NCBI taxonomy): Eukaryota > Metazoa > Arthropoda > Malacostraca > Isopoda > Cirolanidae > Bathynomus > Bathynomus jamesi. Next base: position 278,473 of record JAJOZX010004329.1, on the reverse strand, counting down.
TTAATGACATCACTCTAACATCCACCCACAACATCGACACCGCTACAAATAACCTACAACCATACACAAACAGTATACAAGACTCTGGTCCACTCCGGAGAGTGCGATCGGTTACTTGCGTGCCGCCGATCGATCAGGGTGGGCTGATCGGCTAAACAACAACAACAACCATCAAAATTTTTAGCCTCACATTCGAAACCGGAGAGTCAATTTGTGAGATTGCATTTGAAATCTGACTGATTGATTTTAAGGTCTCACTGGCTTAAAAATTTATATTTAAGTGAAGCGACTCTTTTTTTTCTTTCTTTTTCTTTTTGGAGGGGGGAGATTCGATATAAAAACAAAAAAACATCGACCCTCAAACACTCGTTTATAAATAAATGTTGCAGAAAAGCAATTTTATTTAATATATCAACCTAAAAGTGATCAAATAATGCGAAATCTTATGGTTATATTGACTCCTGTTGAATATTAATAGTAATTTATTAGGATTAATTTTTAATATAAATTATCCAGACCTCACAAATTATATTCTGAAGTGATTTAATTAAATACCTCATAAAATACCAACCTGAAAGGGATCAAATAACGCAGTAAATCCTCTTTGTCCATATCCTGGAACCATATACTGAGTATATATATACACAGTATACTTTAGCAAAAATTAGCAACCCTGATGATTGAGGGTAATTTATTAATTGAATTTATAACATTCATTATACATCAATTAATAATTTAATATAGCTTAATTCGCGACTGTACCGTGCTATTAAATCTGTAACCAGTGTAAGATTAATTACCGTTTATATAGGGCCTAACATAACGACACGTTTTAGATTTACTACAAGTCACTTCCTTACCCTACAGAATATTTAAGAGAAAAATTTTAAAAGATGCCCGCTGGGTACATATAATGATAACCTAAAAATTTTAATAGACTTTTTATATCAAAATAGGTCTTCATTGCTAATTTTTACTAGTCCTGTAGTTTGCATAGTTTAATGTTTTAGAATACTTTTCTTAAACATTACAGTTAACTTGAAATGCGGGACATTTCGCAAAATTTCCGATTTTTGCTGGACGCGGGAAAGTGTGGAACTGTTGTTAAGCCTATCCAACACTTAAAGATAAAGAATAAATTAGGTAAGGTTTTTATTAAGCTGAAATATTTTCACTTTTTGATAATTGTAACTACTGGACATAAAAAATTAAGATATATCAGAGAGAGGACAACAACGCTCAAAAGTTCAACGAAAACTGACGTTTTGGAAGTATATTGTATGTATGTATGTATATATGTACGATTTCTGTACGAGTAGCAACTGATGTACACTATCAACACGTATGAATACAATAATAAATTGTATTATTGATATTATTATTATTATTATTGTTGTTACGAGTGTTTTATATTGTTTATTTTACTACGCTACATATGCGTAAGAATGGTTTAACTGTCGCACTATGTAAATATATACTATATATGTGTGTCAGTATATGGTACTCTTTGTATACCTATTGTATGCTTTGTATATGTAGCAAAGAACAATAAATTATTATTATTATTATTATTATTATTTTGTCGAAAACATGTTTAAACATGGCGAATCATCATTAAGTTATCAAAGGCAAAGATAAATTCAAATCCGACTAACTGATGTATATCTAATGAAGTAAAAATATTTAGGAACAATTAATAATTAATGTAATAAATATTTTTTAGTAAATTTTTGTTTTGTTTTGTTTTACAGTGAGACAAATTATAATTTCTAATTCCAATTCCGATTCCGATTCCGGCCAAGAAGTGTCAATTATGGAATTGGATTTGCCAACTTATGATTTTATATATATACAGGGTGGGCAAAAAAACACTGTTACCCAACTTTTGAAAAATATTGTGGCTCACTCTCTATATTAATCTTACTGCTGAGGCCGTATGTTGTACCCATACTTTTACTTTTTCAAACGCTGGCTTTGAATCTAGATTCAACGCCCCAGGAGTACAGGTACAGGCTCACAACTGGAGGAAGGTATCAGAATATGGTGCTCAATTGAAAGGCGGTTCAGCAACTGGTATTTCAGATGACAGTCAGTTTCTCCATAAATAATTAATTTTCCTAATTTTTACACAAAATAATTAATTTATTTCCCTTTTCATTTCAGATCATCATTCTGCTATAGTTGGTGAACAAGTTATAACATTGAAATACTCTTTGGAAGATGAAGCATTGATATTGAACCTGCGTAAGGAGAAACACTGGGGTGTAAAACGAATGAAGAACGAGTTTCCAAATAAACGATGGACGATACCTGGACTTTAATATCTCAAAGAAAATCAATATCACAGGGTCGACCAAACGAAAAGAAGGCAGTGGAAGGCCAAAAACATTACGTACTGAGGAAAATATTGACACGGTTTTATCCATGATACGCAGTTAAGAAAACGGCGCAACACCCACAAATCCGTTAGAGAAATTTAAAAAAACTACTGGTATTTCTCGCTCTAGTGTTCGTCGTATAGTAAAAGATGATCTGGGTCTTACTGTAAATGTTTTAAAAGAGTCGAAGTTCATAAGCTCTCTGCATCAAATAAGCAAACAAGAGTTGAAAAATGTCGTGCTCTGTTTGATCGATTCCCAGACAGAGAAGTGTCGAAAATATGGTTCAGCGATGAGAACTTTACGGTTGCTTCAACAATAAACACACAAAATGATTGAATTTATGGAAGACAGGACGAAAAATCTATCAGTCTAGCTCGACTTTGCAAGGAACATCCGCATTTTTCTCAAAAAAGTAATGGTTTCCATCTTTATTTCAAAGTTAGGGAAGTCAGAGATTGTTTTTGTTGATCAAAATGCCAAAATCACTGCTGCTTATTACCAAGAAAAATCCTTGATGCAGTAGATCAATAGCGAGCAAGGTTGCAAGCGTGCATTGATAATGGAGGGCACATTCCGCATATCTTGGACTCAATTAGGTAACGGTATAGAAACAAAGTTTTTCTACCCGTGTCTGTATAACAGCGAATTACAAAATAATGGTTACAGTTAGCAAAAATCCAACTTCACCACGAGATAGACCATGAAATTCTCTACACGACACATGTATTAATTGTACAAATAACATTTGATAAAAGTAAAATTATATTGTTCAAATTCAGGGTAATAGTTTTTTTTGGGCCACCCGGTATATATGTTATATTATCTCCCTCCATTTCCAGTTCACAAGAAATACTTTATTTCATTTAAACCAGAAAACGCCCGATACTGTAAAATTCAAAGTCAAGTTCACAGCCACAATCCATGCAAAGGGTTTATTTAACTTCATATAGTTGACGTACTTTGCATACCTAGATACGTTCCTAAAACGAAAAAAGAGATTGAGATTTTAAATGGGGCGTATCCGGGAAAAGCCAAATAAATGATTCCACCGATTCTAAACGGAACTGCGAACAAAGGGTTTAGATTAATTTAAGACTTATGTTATTCATTCAGTATTTCCTTCTAAACGGAAGTCACGCGCTAAGTGACGTAAACACCTCGTGTTGGTGAATCCCTTCTACCAAACAGAAGTCACGCGGTAATGACGTAACCACCTCGTGCAGTGACGTACAAAGACTTCCGCTTTTTCTAATATAAAAGAAGGCGTTCCACGCCCTTAAATCAGATTTCTGCAAGCAGCGGTTAGACGCGGATCTCCAGATAAGGGGCAGAAAAAGCCCAATCCGTATAGAGAGATTAATTCATATTCCGACACCTGGGTTGCGGCGGTAAGGCCCAATTCGTAGAGGAGAAGCTAATAGACAACATTAGATTAAGCAACGCTAGCCACTAGCCTCCGGGATTTAGAGAGAATTATCCCGCACAGGGATTAAGTAGTGTTAAGAAGTCTGGATAAATTACAACTGAGTAGTAAAGTAACTGATTTAAAGTCGATCCACAACGACTTGATATTGGATGAATTTAATTTCAACTGTAATAGTACTCTAATTCAAGTAAATAAAAGAAAAACATTGCCACACATTTTTTTGTCCCCATGATTCCTTAAAAACTGTGCACTCTAGTAAAGGTGTCTGAGGAAATAAGAGTGGATACGACGTCTTCAGGTCATCATCATTATCATCATCATCGAAAGTACTTTCTGTTACACAGGAACAAACCCAGAAGAAGAGTGTAATATATATATATATATATATATATATAAAAATGAACAATGAATAATCAATATTCATTTTTACATGAGAAACCAAAATCGCCTGAGCGAGTTTGGATAGAATTTCGATTTTTGATTTCTATTTTTTTTTCAGTGTCACAACCATGCGACCTACCATTGTTAGAGAATTTATTATAATTAATTATGGTTGTCTTGCATCTAACCCTCATCCCTAAATTTTATTAGATTATGCATACACACTGCATATGGCATGATTGGAACCCTTGTTTGTACTTCTTTATTCATTACTGTATTCCTCTAATTCATCTTTTTCTACATTCTCCCAATAATGACTTGTACTGTACGTACAAATTAAATAACTATGACGTCATAAAGTAGCTTAATTCCCTTCACATTTTCCCGTCATTAATTTCCCTTCATCATATCTCTAGTATACAATGTATGGAAACTCTTTAACATAATAATAAAAGCTGTACACTCTATACGTCATTATTTATATGTTATGGCCTGTCTGGTATGATGCAATATAACTATTATTCGACCATATTCACCCATACGTCCATATCTTATCTTGACCATTATCCTATATCAATTTTATTAAATATTCATTTTACTCGTGTCAGTCTATGAAATGTGTACAAAACTTTATGCATCCGTACCTGTTCGTTCAAAGTTGTGCAAATACGTTCGTATGTATTATTTTTTTTATTTTTTATTTTAATTATTTCACCTCTCGCAATAAACTCGAAAATGCTCATGCAAGTGTACGCAATTCGATGATCACATCATAAATTGAACATCTGAAAACGTAAAACCTCCTCTCCCTCTGATTCGAATTTATAGAATATTATTGTGTTATATATATATATATATATATACCATGTGTGCCCATGAACTTTGTGTTGTACTAATAACCATATATAAATATAAAAACACTAAGAATTGTAAGTGACTAATGTACTTAATAATGTAATTGATGTACCGTACTTTAATGAAACTGTAATTAATGATAATAATTTATAATGTAATTAATGTACTTTAATTAACGATAATAATTTAATATAATATAATTAATGTATTTTAATGACGATAATTAACGATAATACGCGAATGTGAATTAATTGATAATTATAATCATAATTGTAATAAACCAAAATTACAATGTAATCAGTGATGTACTTAGATTGTACTCAATGTACTACGAAATTATGTCGCCCTTTAGAAATGTATACTCGGCAAAAAAATACGATTATTTTTTATTATCATTTTTTTAAATTTTTATTTGGAATCTTTCAAAAAATCTGATCATGTGTTTAAAGGGGTGAACTTAACCTTCAACTGCACTCCCCCAACATTTAGACTTATATGATACTTGTATCTGTAAATTAAGACACTCCCTTGTTAGCAGCCTCTCAGCGAGGAGGGGGCAGAGGCCCCTTGCCTCCTTAATTTTTTTAGGCCTGAGCCATGGTCGAAAGAGGTCGAACCTCTACCCCTGTAAATTCAGAGCACTACCTGTACATTTTTAGAAGTAAATTATAGTGAGAGAAACTTTTTATTTTTCCCCGTCGACTTCGAGACAACCCAAGACTGTAGAAAGAGAAAAATTAACAAGTTGCGACCCTGGCAGGGTGAGAGAAAAATTAGATTATTATAGAAGAAAAGTATCGCGAGAAATATCCGTTGCTGCCTCCCAGCCAGAACCTCCGTCGATTCGAACCACCCAAGGCCATAGACGGAGGGGTTAATATATATATATATATATATATATATGAAATGAAAATGTGTGTGTGTAAATTAACATTGAAAGGATGAGTAGGAGTCCTTCCCACCCCAAATTCGTATTCTCTTACACACTAAAAAGCAAATACAGTATATCTGAAATTACTAATGATTTACTCGATGTGGACTGAATATCACACCAAAATAGATTATTTCTAATGCACATGAAAGAAATTACGAGTAACAACGGGCTATAAAGAGATCGTGTCAATCATTATAAACATCTGTCTGAAGTAAAATAATGAGTTAAACAATTGTTTAAAGGTCATCTAATTCATCAACTAAAAGAGTTTGTATACCATTAGATTCCTTCGACAAATTGTACATCCCGTGTCAGTGCCCATTTGCTATCGTTAAATTTTAAGGCAAAATAAATTATATCAACATTGGAAAAAAATGGCGCATCTCTTTAATGTTTGAAGAAATTGTTGTTGGTCCAAATTATTCCAGTGAATTCTAATAATTCTGAATTACAGATTCGCGTTAATCTTATAGGTACCTATAGAACCATTAGGCATTTAAGGCTTGAGAATGTCATTCTTTTTTATTCTGCTCTCATGGAGAGTGTAGAGTGATGCTGACACACGGAAGATTACATTAATAACATTATCGGACGAGAAATTCCATTTAAAACCAAATTTATATACCGGGTGTACATAAAGTCAGGATCTATTTTTGTGAAGCACTTGGAAATTATATGGAATTCAATCATAAAATGATAAAGTGGTAACATTTATTAAATAATTAAGAGTAGGATTCGACGTGACGCCCATCAGTATCCCTGCACAGCTCAAATCGTTCCGCAGCATTTCTAAACACATTCTGGAGCATTTGCGGGGTTATGTTATCCGCAGCAGTTCGTATACGTGTACGTAAGTTTTCAAGACTCGTAATCTTCGTCTGATAGACGTGCGATTTGATAAAGCCCCATGCAAAGAAATCTAAAGGGGTTAAATCTGGTGATCTCGCTGGCCAAGGTCTGTTGCTTCCGCGTCCGGTCCAGCGATTTGGAAAACGTCCATTTAGATAATCCTGAACAATTTTGGCATAGTGACAAGGTTGTAAATTTGACTTGGTCCGCAATCGATATGAACCGTGACTTAATGGATACCATAATGAAATATATCAAATTCTTTGGATCTGATATATTTGCATGTCCGTTATATAATAGATATAGAGTGTAACATATTTGTAGATAGTAGTCTCTTATGACTTGATCCTCTGGATCGAGAGATTCTATCTTTAGTTTTAAATCGATAATTAATTATTTTTAAATTGATAATGTATATGGTTGTGAAATTGACTGGATTCTTTGGATCTGATATATTTGCATGTCCGTTATAAATAGATATAGAATGTAACATATTTGTGGATAGTAGTCTATTATGACTTACTCCTCTGGACCGAAAGATTCTATCTTTAGTTTTAAACCGATAATTAATTATTTTTAAATTGATAATTATTTAGTTTCGTAAAAATTGGTCGTTGCCAATTTACCCGCAGTTTTTAAATAAGTTTCTTATGTTCTTGTGGTTCGGAACCCACGTAAAATTGTAGGTCCCCTCCGCCACCACGGAGGACATACACAATACACGATTACGAACACAGTTAGGTAGACCAGCCATGAGTGGATCCTAGGGTCTTTGTTGGTCTGAAACATTATAACATTATAACATTATAACCATCATGTTGATAGACGACGGTACTAACAATCCTATCCCCGTCGTCTATCAACATGATGGTGCTCCTTGTCACTATGCCAAAATTGTTCAGGATTATCTAAATGGACGTTTTCCAAATCGCTGGATCGGACGCGGAAGCAACAGACCTTGGCCAGCGAGATCACCAGATTTAACCTCTTTAGATTTCTTTGCATGGGGCTTTATCAAATCGCACGTCTATCAGACGAAGATTACGAGTCTTGAAAACTTACGTACACGTATACGAACTGCTGCGGATAACATAACCCCGCAAATGCTCCAGAATGTGTTTAGAAATGCTGCGGAACGATTTGAGCTGTGCAGGGATATTGATGGGCGTCACGTCGAATCCTACTCTTAATTATTTAATAAATGTTACCACTTTATCATTTTATGATTGAATTCCATATAATTTCCAAGTGCTTCACAAAAATAGATCCTGACTTTATGTACACCCGGTATATATATACACACACATTTTTTTTCAAAAGGCCAGGTAAAGGCTCTGAAATCTTAAATGAAAGACCAAACAAATAAATAAGTTATATTACTTTAGATATATTTACAAACTTATACGGTTACATGATTTAAAGGGACAAGGAGTGGGCACTCCTTTTAGCATCCCCATCCCGTTCCCCTCTCCCGCCCTACCCCTACCTTATACACTGCGAATCTTCCGTTTAATAGTAAAAGTTTTGACGGTGATCGCGGGAAATGTATGTTTCATTACGGTATAATCGTACAGTGACTCCGCGTGTATACTTTTTGTGTCATAGTTAGTAATAGTTACATAATTAATGTAAAAGATGCCTGAGCATCGAACCGTTAGTATCCCGAGCATGATTTAAATGGACGAGAAGTGGGACCTCTTTCGCGTTCCCCCCCATCTCCACCCCCAACCACCACCCCACCAGCTACACTGTAAATCTTGTAGAAAATCCATTATGTTTTATATTTGACAAAGTAGACCATATTAGGTCAGACCTTCTTGTATCTGTCTGTCATGATTTTTATGATTCAGAAGAAATAGAACATGCGACGGTACAATTAAACACCCTGTTCAGTGCTACCCTCCCAACTCGTAGAGGTAATTCTAGAAATGAGAATACCCTGAAAGACATTATAAATAAAGTGTCGACCCTACGGGATAATGAGAACAATATTACCTTTTACGTTACTAACTTCCATAGAATATCGGTAATCTCTATGGGTAACGTAGACGTCTCGGTGCTCCTCAAACAGTATAATGAGGTACAAAAGTCGATAGTTGAACTGAAACACCAACACGTGGTGTCAAATCAGAAAAACGCGATTTCGCTAGAACAATTCCGGTCAGAGTTAGATGCGTTGAAAGAGACGCTCCTCCCAAAGCCCAGTTACTCGGAAGTATTTCAGCAAGCCAGATCTCCAAGAAGCGCGTCGGGCAGCGAGGGAAACGAAATCCCCGCCTCCAACTCCCCCCCTGAAGGTGGGGTGAAAACGCAGCATGCAGGGGTAGCGGTCAACCCCCCTCCCGTTCAGGAAAGGACCCCTGCTCCCGATTTCACAGTGAGGAACAGGGACGGTCCAATGCCGAGAGACGAGGCATTATTGCCCTCTTACCTGCCTCCCACTGCAGAGGAGAGGTGTTCGATTATGCCTCGCTCGGTGCGCAGTTCCCACCCCCCTCCCAACGAAGAAAGAGGGGCACGCGCGGCCGTCATGTTATAAACACCGCTAACAAACCCTCACCAAGCCACAGAGTAAGGGAGGGGTCTCCTATCCCCCAAAGGTGGTGCCACCCATCCCCCAGGCAGGCGAACCCTGCCTCAGGGAGATCGAGGGAGGAGGACGACGGGTGGGTAACTGTTAACAGGCGCCCTTCCCGAAGGTTTCCTCAACCGGTCTCCGCGGCGAGGCCACCGATGGGGAATCTCACTCTCTTTGTGTCGCGAATTCAGCTCTCGAACGAGGCAAGCAATATTCGACACCTGATGGAAGTCATTGGTGAACACAGTATATTGATAGTTAATAAACTAAACACGAAATCTCCGTATTATAACTCATTTAAAGTAATAATTAAAGGTGTAAATGCTCATTTCAACCCGTATAATATGAGTCAATGGCCAGACAGTATTATTGTTAAGGAGTTTATTCACTTTTCCAGATTTGATAACAGGCAAAATAATAATAATAATAATAATAATAGGCGCCCAAACGGTAATGCCTGAAAGTTGTACTGTGTAAAATAATAATCTTACTTATAATAAATTCTCTATCAGTCATGGCGGATAACTTGTTGAAAATAGTCTTATATAATGTAAGGTCAGTGACGAATTCAACTATAGATGTTCATAAAATCTGCGACAGTGCAGATTTGATTATCCTGCAGGAGCACTGGCTACCTAAGCAAGAGCTAAAATTCCTCTCTACCATCCATGATGACTTTATGTACCATGCGTCATCAGCAGTAGACTTGTCAGATGAATTAATATATGGTAGGCCTCTTGGTGGTGTTGCTTTCTTAATAAGGAAAAATTTGTCAAAACATAAAATTTTTAACAAGCGATAATGTAAGGTTGTTAGGTATTGAATTACAAGTGGACAATGATTGCATATTAATTGCAAACTGCTATTTACCATATAACAACGGCAGTAATCTAGATGAATACATTGATTTGCTGTACAAAATTAAGTCATTATCAGATAACCCCAAATATTCTCACTGTATAATAATGGGGGACTTTAACGCACATGTGAACTCTGAATTCTTTGTAGAATTGGGTAACATGTGCGAGTCGGCCAATTTAAGTATAAGTGATGTAGATGTATTAGGGGTAGCCAGTGGTAATTTTACATACGTTAGTGATATGAGTGGTACCACCAGGTGGATTGAGCATTGTCTCACTAGTAATAATAAGCTTCCCGGAGGTAACAAGACGTGCTCAACACAGTCTAATTCAAAGAATTAAAAAATCAACCAACCCGATCATCGAAGCTATCCATGAGTCCTGCCATTTATCCTCTAAGCCAGCGCTGTCCAACTTGCGGCCCGCGGAATGGACGTTTGCCAAATTTAATTTCTGAATTTTCTTCCCTATTTTGTCATTTCTAGTAGGGAGAACAACATTCAGCGGGTTCCTAGGTCGTATTAACCAACAGTGTATGATTATAGGCAACATCTTGGCCGCGCTTTATAGAAGTTGGACAGCACTGCTCTAAGCTATGGACTTCTTGGTACGAAAACGTCTGTCTGTAGCTCCACTTAACTTCGACATTACAGTATTATTTCTAATCAATTCTATATATTTCTATCCTTAGTATATGAATGGGTGAGATAACGTAGATAGAGATAGCTTTTTCGAAATATCTCAATATAATAGGACTAGAAATAACGGGTGTAAGTTGACAAGTAGAAGGTTCGAGACAGCAGTTGCCAAAAAACGTTTTTACGCATAGAAGAGTAAATAGCTGGAATAGTTTGCCGGTAGAAGTAATTAGTAGCATGTCTATAAACATGTTTAAAAATCGATTAGATGCATATGTTGATAGATTAGGTATAGTTTAAGGTAGTAAAATTAAGGCTTTGTGGTTCGGAACCCACGTAAAATTGTAGGTCCCCTCCGCCACCACGGAGGACATGCACAATACACCATTACGAACACAGTTAGGTAGACCAGCCATGAGTGGATCCTAGGGTCTTTACTCTTTGTTGGTCTGAAACATTATAACATTATTATAACATTATAACTGTCATTGTATTAATAATATTTGTCATATGGACTATAGTCTGCCAATAAACATTTTCATTTTCATTTCCATATATATATATATATATATATAATTATATATATTATACTAGAATAGCCACTGCGACTTGCTTAGCAAAATCACCCGAAAAACAACCTGAGGAGGACTGGGAAGAGCGAATGTGTTCTAAATCCTTCCTTGGTTCTCCTTTAATGTATATACTAAATTTGGTGCAGATTACCTTAGCCATAATTTGTACTCAGTTTGTACTCGCTCAGTTAGCCTAATCGCTCAATGCGTCAAGTCGCTCAATTTGTACTCGCTCAATTGTCGCACAATCGTTTAGGGGTCCCCCTTCCCGTATCTGAGTAGGTAACACCATTTCCCTATAAGCGAAGTGAAGACAGTGAGGTCGGCGGCTCGAACCCCGATGATACTGGTAATAATAATACAGGAGTTAGAACAATGGGCATCATTAGGTGACCTGAGCGCTGTGTCAGTATCTAGCTTTCCTGAATTATACAGTGAGCTTATTAAAAATATTTTATCGTGATACTGAAATAGCAACAATCAGCATCTCAAAATTACTAAGTGGCAATATTATTCTTGGCGCTAGTCTACTCTTTAAGCTTTTTTGAAAAAGTGACCTGGTTCGTAGACCACTGCAACAGGGGGTTGGTTACTCGTAAATAATGTTGTGTATATAAATGATGGAATTAACCGCTAAGAGACTTCGTACTTTTGGTAAAGAAATTAACTGCGTCATAGATAATTTCAAAGTTCGTATTTATTTATTTTTATTTATTTATTTTTGAATTGAATTGAATTGAATAACCTTTATTAATAATAAAATAAATACATTGATTTTACAATGACATAAATAATTGTGAAGCTGGACTATTTATTTTATTTTATTTGGCCCTTAAGCTTTAGGCTTTACTGAACTCTTATTAAAAATAAATAGCTAGTTGTTATTATTAATTAATAATAAATAAGTAAATAAGTATTATTAATAGTTAAAGTATGTACTAATCTTAAATTATCAATATTATTCATGAGAGATAAGTGAACAATCACAAGTAATGTATCTTTAATATTAGATTACACACGAGAAATTAATTAATTAATTAATAAACAATAGTAATGGACATTAATCCTAGATGTTTGTTCGTATGCCATTATTAATCGAGATTTCAGCTTTGTTTTAAACGAATTTACAGTCACAACACATACGAGGAACAGACGATAGATGTAATTAGCAACATAAAAAATGGATCAATAAAAGATCTTTGTCTATATATATATATATATACAGCGTAGAAAGCCATTTTTGCAAGCAACTTTGGGTTACATGCTTTGTTTCAATCTTTGAATGTATACACTATATATATATATAAGTTCGATGAAAGTGTAATTAATGATAGAGAAAATGTATGTCATATTTCCTTGTCGATGTTTCGCTGTCAAAACAAAGTTATTATAACGACCACAGTGTTACAATGAAAGTGTGTATACACATACACAGGTGCCTCCTCTATTCACGGCATCGCTTCCACGACGCTCACGAACTCATTGCGTGATGATGGTTTATCCATTGGCTTATCCATTTCTCATTCCCCATCAATATCCAATTTAAATAACGGATCATCACTCACCACTTGTCGTCGATGTCTACTTGGTGCCTTGATAGGATTCACAAAGCCATTAATATCGGAGAAAGGTTAGGAGAGTGCCATTATTATTAACCAATGAATCAGGAAGCGATTTATAGATCGAGCGTTTGCTTTCTTTCTTTTTTGTTTTTGTTTTTGTTTTTGTGGTACAAAAACATTTAGATTTTGGATTATATTTTTCTTTAGAGAAAAACAAATTTGGCACCAGCAGCCACATACATGGTTGACTATTTGACGGTCAACACGTTTGATGATAACACCTTTAAATGATTGGCGCATTCCAAATCAGCATGACTGGATGAACCACAGATAAGTTGATATATAATTAGTCATGTATTTGGTTGAAACCAAGTAGAATGAGATCATTGTCGTGTATTGGTTTTTAAATAGGAAATTTAATAGTGTTCCTCCTCCTCTGTTATTAAATGGCTCGCCATATACGATGCAGCCCATGTTTGGAGTTTTATGGCAACCACGCTACCTCGTATAAAGTTTAGAAAAGGGCTGTTGTATTAAAAGTGAAAATAATGCAGCTAACATAAATTAAGTAAAAAATAAAAGCGTTTCACGAGTACGTGTGTGTGTGTGTGTGTGTGTGTGTGTGTGTGTGTGTGAGAGAATTTTATATATATATATATATATATATATATATATATATATATATATATATATATACTGTATATGTAATTGAGTATTGCTCAGTACTCGCAAGCCCATACAGAAAACGAGACATTGCGAACATTGAAGCTATACAAAGGACTGTTACGTCTAAGATAGAGGAAACGGAAGGTGAAGACTACTGGTCTCGACTACAATCCCTGAAACTCTACTCTCTCGAAAGAAGGCGCGAGCGGTACACAATAATATACATATGGAAAATACTTGAGGGCTCTGTCCCTAACCTTAGAAATGAAATAGAAACAAAATGGAATGAGAGAAGAGGCAGATTTTGTACTGTCCCAACTGCGGTGGGACAACGGGCCGTGAAAACGGGGATGGAAAATACCCTCAGAATACGAGGCCCAAAGCTTTTCAATACCCTACCAAAAGAAGTGAGGAATCTCCAGCACACTGACCTGAATAATTTCAAGAACCAGCTGGACAGATGTGTGCAAAATCCCTGACCAGCCATGCTTGGCTGGCTACGAGGGCAGGAGGAGATCAGACAGCAATTCTCCCCTTCACCAAATCCCGCAAATGAGGCGGGATGCTACAGAGGGGTCGAGCAGGTCGATCCTGAACCGTCGTTCGAACTCACAAAGTAAGTATAGGATGATTCAAAAGTCCTGCCTCAAAAATAACTATACAGTAAATATTTTTGAGGTAGAATTTTTGACTCACCCTGTCGTCTACTTTTTATTAATAGAAAAATATAATGGTGTTTAATAAGAAATTTAATGATGGCTTTTGGAGTATAATAACTGATTACAGTTGTACGAAATTAACATAAAGTATATAAAATGTAATTATTTTAAATATAAATCAGTAATTAGCAACCGTTAGCGAGAGGTTGGAAATTGTGGATGCATATACCCCGAGCTAGTCTCTGACCCAATGGGGTATAAGAAACTGTTTTGTCCAATTAAAACGTAACGTGTGAAGTTATACAAATAATAAGCCAGAAATGTAATATCGATCATGTAAGTACATTCCTGATCTGTCTGTCTGTCTGTCTGTCTCCAGAAGTTGTGAACAGTTCCTCTGTGGATCAGTTCAAGAAAAGGTTAGACCGACCGAATTTTGCACACTATTTGAGGGTGTAGGAATTTTTCCCTGGCACCCGGTGCCATTGGTACCTCCTCGGTATGGGCCGCAAGGCCTTTTGAGGTACTTCTTTTCCTTGTAACTCCTTGTAACTCTCTCTCACTCTCTCTCTCTCTCTCTCTCGTAGGTTAAATTAATAGTAAATTAAAAGCCCCATCCGTAAAATACAAAGCCAAAATTAATAAACCTAATAAACCGTTTTGGGAAAAATGCTATGTTCATTTCCCTCGACCACGCCGTGCGTTCAGGGCAGGGATTACTGTATTTGCTGAATTTGTTTCAAATACATGTCAAATACAAAGTACCAACTTTCCAACTCTTTTCAGTGTTGCGGTCAAAGTTTTTCGTCCAGACAGGTGTAATTTAAGTGATTCATGAGTTGAAGATTTAATGTTTATTAAATGTAACCAGTAACAACAAGTAATCAATAGCCTTGTTTTTTAAATTCATTGTTTTGCATATTTTTTTTACAATATTTTATCATATGTCAATGGAAGTAATGGTGCGTATTTGCATTTGAGAGTTCGTATTTGTAGGAGTGTATTTGTATTTGTTTATGTGTATTTGCGGGTATTCTTTATACGAAATAACGCCATCCTTACTCTTAATTTAAGAGTAAGGATGGCGTTATTTCGTATAAAGAATACCCGCAAATAAGTCGAACAGAAATAAGTAATTAACGTATTGAAAACAAAACGTATAAATTAACGTATAAAGGAAACCACACCACATAAGATGAAAAAAGATATCAATATTTAAAGTGTGTTAAAAGCCATAGTAAGTCAATCACGAGGGCTCAAGAACTACTTTCGCTTCAGTACTCTATCAAGGAGGTTGCTTAGATTGCTTAATAGGGCCCACAAAATCCCGGATCCCGGGGCTACAGTCTCCGTTCGCCCTTGCATTTTGCCCATTAATAATTAATCCTTATTACACAACTAGGTTAATATTCGTTTTAATGCTTTGTTCGTTTTCGATAGAAGGAGACATTCTATGACAATTTAACATATACATTCGTATTCAGGACACCTTGAAACCTCAGGGAAACTGATAAAAATCAAGGAAATGTAATAATTAGTTTTTATGAAAAAAAAAAAATTTTAGACGTAAAAAGCAGCCATTATAGGCCATTGACCGAGTATTTAGCTCTTA
>JAJOZX010004329.1:245000-257500 GCA_023014485.1 Bathynomus jamesi | reverse complement strand
GAATACGCGAATATAGGTAAACGAGGCCACTGTGTTCCTCATTCAGCACTTTTTCATGCAGAGAGAGTTGGTGTGTGTGGTTTACAATAAGGACAACGAAGGTAAATGGACTTTTTTTTTAATCCAAAGAACCATTCACACACGTCGGTACATCGTCATATTTGGTGAATTCGTGAATCACTTCGATGGTATTGAAGATGAATGTGCAAAATAAATGCCATATATCAGAAAGGAACAAAACTCATATTCGGTCTTTCTTCGGTGACCGAGGGAGTCATTCCGAAAGATCCGCGGCCACCATGCAAGACCTCCTGATATGTTGCCAGTAGATTTCTTTCTCTGGGGGGTTGTTTGAGGGGATCATTTACTTAAGACAACTTTCCTCGCACCATAAAATGGCCCCAGTGCACCATAATGAACAACATTCGATGAATTAAGCTTGACATTTTGCGGCGTATCTTCGACATCATGCGGCTTCATATTCAAATGTGCCTGGAGAGCGCTGGATATCAATTCCAACATTGAATGTAACTCTGGTGATTCATACATAGAAGCAGCTTTGTTCTTGCAAAACTTTACTGTGATCTGTTCATTGTTCTTCACGAAATTACAGGATATTTCATGGGTTGTCCTAGTAAACAAAACGCCCTTTGTCTGTCTATCCATCCATTTATCTTTGTTCTATTATCTAAGCTTACAATTATTACTGTAAACAATTAGCACTCTAAATGCAGCATCAAAAATAAATAAATAAATAGCGATGCAGCAAATTAAATTTTTTCTTTTTACGAACGATTCATTTTTAAGCCTAATTAAATACAAAATGCAATTTTTCAAAATGCAAAAATATTTTCTGTTCCTCATTTCGAAATTTTAGCGTCCGAATATTTTTCGCAATATTAAATTCCCGGCTCTGGTTTCATTATAATTAATCAAACAAATTATAATTAATTATTATAATTACTCGTAATCCATTGCAGTTTTAATTAAACAAATAATGCTATAAATATTTATAAGCGACGAAACTACAATAACAAAAATAAATAAATAAAATTAAGATAAAAATTAAACGATGAACGAAGACGTTTTCCAGGTTTGTAAATAACATTGTAAACCCTATAAAAAATGTAATGATGGCGTTCTTTAACCTCCTTCGTACCATCAAGGTCACGTGACGGAGGAGACCTACTAAAGCTTTACGTGGGATCCGAACCACGGGTCGCTACATATTCTGGGCGTGGAGAACGGTCTCCCATCCAACTGCTATCCAGACCCAATGTCGCTTAACTTTGCTGATCTCTAGGAAATGGTGTTGCGACATTGGCTACGTACGACGTAGCCACTGTTAAAGCTATAAAAGAAAAAGGTGACTAACGTTTTCGACTAAAAATACCTTCATCAGATTGCTAAGAGTAAAATTACGTTAATGTGAAGACTGCTCACTACTGGTGACCCGAATCCTTGGAATCTTGGGTCACAAAAAAACTTACTTGGGTTACAAAAACCTTACTGCTAACTGTGATTTGAAAAGGGTTGAGGAAATCCTCCTATATACGTATAAAAGAATATAGTGATCAATGTTCATAAGTGATCCTCTTCTAATGCTATAGTTCACATATGATTCGATATGTAGGCCCATATGATCAT
Organism: Bathynomus jamesi; assembly: GCA_023014485.1. Classification (NCBI taxonomy): domain Eukaryota; kingdom Metazoa; phylum Arthropoda; class Malacostraca; order Isopoda; family Cirolanidae; genus Bathynomus; species Bathynomus jamesi. The sequence continues at coordinate 255,853 of JAJOZX010004329.1, read as the reverse complement.
ATTTTGACTTTCTTTCATGAAGATGTTGAAAGTTGGGTCGATTCAGAAAATAAATGTCGGCAGTCTTTCCGTTCCATTAACAATCCAAAATTAAATATTTTCCTAGGGTATTACACACACACACACACACACACACACATATATATATATATGACAGGGAACTTCCTCGACCCTGAAGAAAAATAGCTTTGTTGTCAGAGGGCCAAAATACTGTTGAGCCAACTGACCAAGAAGCTACAGAACAGGAATGATGTGAGAATGGAAGCCTTCAAAAGAAGACTAGACACCTGACTTAGAGCAATTCCGGGTCGACCGGGTATACCTGGCTATGTGAAGTGGAGAGTGCAAGAAACTAACTTTCTACTTCACCAAGCCAACAAGCCATCAACCCTGACCTCCATGAAGTGAGGAATCATCACATGGAACACCTGTAAGGTTGTAAAGTAAGGTAAGGTAAAATTTTTATATATACACACAGGGCCGTACCACCCTGTGATGGCGCCCTTCGCAAGGCATTCTTTATGCGCCCCACACCCCATTAAATTCGGAACATACACGGTGAACCAAAAGTAGGTGGACAGTAGGTTGAATACGGTTTGTGTTATATTATATTATAACTATGGTGTTCATTATAACTATGGTGTTTGTGTTATATTATATTAAATATTATAACTAAATTTATTTAAATTTTATTTTGTATTATAGTATACAAAAAAATTAAATATGTATTCTCAAAATAAACGTTATCATTTACTGTCCACCTACATTTGGTTCACCCTATATACAAATTGATTGTGATAGAAATACATATTTATTTAATACATGAACAATACGTAATATATAATTAATTAAAAATCCAAATTTCATTCTACGTGGCAGCGCTAAGACCAACAATTTGGCGCCCCACCCACAACGTTGCGTCGGCGCCCTGGGAGGCCGCGCCGCTCGCCCCTGCCTTGGTACGGCCCTGTGTATATATATATTACATATATGTATATTTTATATATATAAAACCAACGATATTATTTTAGGAATATTATAGTATAGATATCATATATCATCCCATTCATAGACCCAATTACAGCGCATGCATGCTTTCAGTAAAAATGAACAATAGCGATTTTTATTTAGAGGGGAAAAAAATTAAACATTTCCGAACCCTTACATGGAGTTGTCGCTTTTTAACGTTTTCTTTCAAATACGTGCTTTTGTTCCGTTTGTCTAACGAAATAAAAGGCAACGTGGAGAAAATAAAAGCATTTTCGTTACAGTTTCAACTAAAGCACAAATGTAAAATGCTTAACTAATTTTTTGAATTTGGAAAACTAAAATGAAATTGCTCGATCGATCAATTAGATTACTCGTTTCTTTGGGAAAAATTATATTTTTATTCTGTATTTTATCGACGAGTATACCTTCAACAGAAAAATACTCGCATACAGAAGAAAAAAATACTCCAAAATGGATTTTAATTCTGAAATATAATTCTGAAATATTAGTTTATTTGCAATAGTATGTAATAACGCTTTAAAACCAGCGCACAGGCAGTCCTCAGACTAACATGAACGTAGATGTAGCTCGTAGAGTAAACTAACCCACTTTTTGTTTAACTTTACCAACTTTTTTTTTTTTCTTATCCTCTCCTTACTTGCATGTCTGTAACTCTCTTTACTTGCATGTCTGTAGTTTGCATGGTATGACTGTGAGTTAAGACTGTGTTTGCATGGTTTGTAAGCGTTCTTATTTTACTTCTTTTCATCTTTCACCCCTTTCCTATTCTCTCCGACTATTTTTCTGACTTGTCGGCAGTGGCCGGCGGATGATGATGGTGAGTCTCTCTTCTCTTTTTCTGAATGAATGTTAACCCACGAGTGATAGGTGTTGCTACTTATTTAACCCCTTATTTTCTTCTCTTAACCCCCTACTCTTTCCTTTCTCTCGGGCTAACCTTAGAGTGGATCTTAGGGTCTTTGTTAGCTTTAGCTTCTGTAGATCTGTAGAAGCTCCAACCCAGATACCGATGCTCATTCCTCACATACCGACATTTGGGGAATTTCGTCGGAGTAAGTAGCAGCACCGTACATAAATTTCGGCAACTTCGTTGGCAACAACGAGTCTAGAACGTTCAGTTGAGCCAGCGTCGCCAGTTTGGAGAGTTATTCCAGTGTTTATATAACAAACATTTATTATTTTTGTGTTTTTATAACAAATATTGACTTGTAATTAATATCATGGCACCAAAAAGAAGAATTAGTGATGGGGAAAGTGTGGAGAAAAGGCAAAGGTACAGTTTTGAGTTTAAAATGGATATTATAAAGCGTGGTGACTCAGGTGAATCGTTAGCGTCGATAGCGAGGTCGCTAAACTTGAAGATTTAATCTTGATTAAATATTATTTTCTTTACTATTAAATGTTTTAAATGTTGGTTTTCACACTATATAACACTCTGAGGTTGTTAAACTATTCATTTATTCTGTAAATAATGGTTCGAAAATATTTTGTCCAAAATCCAGGAACGTAACCTCCACTTATAACATGCAACCAATTGGAAAACGTAATCCAGATAACGTTTCAGATAACGATGCGTTTTCCAGGAACGAGGACTGCCTGTATTTTAGTTAGATTCGTCAATAGCAGTTCTACGGAATAACTTGGAATAAATTCTAGATTATTATAAACAATTTTAGCCAAGGATTTTTGCCACCGATACTTTTAGCTTTTAGTCCAAAAGTGTTCAGTCAGGATCCACGCAGTGTCCAGGCATCTCGAAAACCTTGGACCTTGATTTTTGCCTCTCCTCTTCTTCTAAGGGAGAGGCGTTTTTGCGGACATTCGCCCTTGGTCCTTTCTTTCCTGCATAAGAAAAAGCATACAGAATCGGTATTAAGAATGAAACTTATTGATATGTTGTTACATCGCAATTAATTTGGGATCTCTCCTTGATAATAAGTTATTCGGGACCAGTTTTTATGGACAAGGGATTTTCTGTCCCTAAGAAAAATTGACCGCTCTTTCAAAATTTCCTGTCGGTTTAAGTCTCTCGTACTTTAATTCGTGCATGGGCACTGGGCATTGTTCATTTTTACTCTAAAGTTAGGTCGATATTTGGTTAAACACCAGTGTGACACGAATTGAAGAAGCCATTATACACTGGACAGCGAAATAATTAGTGGTAAACTGATTAATCGGCATCGGCCCAATTTATCTTATTCCTCTTACCAATTCTTTAAAATTTAAAAATTTTCATTACAAAACAAAATCTGTATTTATTTAAAATTGAACACAAAAAAAACACTATTTATAATAATAATTTATACTCATTTCAAAGTGTAATTGTATAAGATACGTTTTACATTCATCAAAAAAGGCAAAGTTTGGATCACCTGAAGCTCCGTCACCCCAGCCTTTTTTAGTTAGCTTTATAAGGCTAACCAGAGCTGGGCACTTCCGCAAACACTTCTGCAAACCGCAAATTCCGCAATTGCGGAAGTATGTTTTTCGTTTGCGGATCTGCGTTTGCGGCAAAGTCATCGCAAATTAGTGAATTTGCGTTGCGGAACTAAGACCGCAAACGCAAATCTTTCCGCAAATTTCCCACGTGGTCAGGCTGGCCAAAAAGGGCCAGCCTGACCTCTGACAACTTCCAACGTCTCGTGTTCATGAAGGGGAACATGGACTTATTAAAACTGGATTTGGCTCAGTTACTGGAGGAGGACGACTGAACTTGTTGACAAAGCCAGAGGCGTACACTTGTAGAGGCTAGAGGGGTTGAGTTGTACAGTGAGTTCAAGTTGTGTACAGTCACAGTGTTAACTTAATTTAACTTGTGTAATGTAATGTGTGTATAGTTACTACAGTTACAGTACAGTCTTCTCTAACGTGTCTAAGTCTCAAAATTTATGAAATTCAAATGATTAAATTTATTATTTAATTTATTTACTATTTACTTGCAGGAGGTGTTTTTGTTCAATATAATATATCAATATATGTAGTATTTTTATTTCTTCTACAATAGTGATTTATTGTAATAAATTATTTAGCCTTGTTTTTAATAAAAACAAGGCTAAAACATTAAACATTAAAAAGATATAAAAACTTTTTATACCTCTTTAATGTTTTGGATACTTTTTATAGTTAAAATTGCGATTGCGGAATTTGCGGTTTGCGGAAGTGTTTGCGGAAGTGCCCAGCACTGTAAAAATTGGAAATATGGTTTGCGTTTGCGGATTTGCGTTTGCGGCACAAAAAATGACAAGCAGTTTGCGGATTTGCCGTTGCGGAAGGTAAGGTTTGAGTTTGCGGATTTGCGATTGCGGAAGTGATTTTGAGTTTGCGGTGCCCAGCTCTGAGGCTAACTAGCGAAAATATCACGACTTACCTAACTAATCGTTAGGTCAACTGTACGCCCTTGACGATTGGTTAGGTTAGGTCGTGATATTTTCGTTAGTTAGCCTTATAAAGCTAACTAAAAAAGGCTGGGGTGACGGATCTTCAAGTGATCCCAAAGTTTTTATAAGTTAAGTTACCCATAAATTTACATTTTCAATAACTAGCTAATCTCTAAATATTGTAAACTATTGTAATCTCCCACTCTATATGAATAATAATTCTATATTGTACTTTATAATTTGTACATTAAACAAGCTTTTTATGTTAGCTTTATTTTAAGTATTTTAATAATTTTATAAACCCAAATTGTTTATCCATTTTTTTTTATTCAAATAGGCCACTTGGGCCTTGAAATTTTAATGAAAAATGTTGTTGTTGTTTACGTTGTTGAAGAAAGAAAAGACGTTCAACATAAGGGAAACCAATTTAAATATTGGTATTCAATTTATAAAATTGAAATAAAATTATCGTATCATTTTACTGAGTAATAAAACTATTTACTATCACTTCAGTTACGGTATATGAGTGACAAATTCTGTTACTGTATATTGTGGAGTGAAATAAAGAAAAGCATTTAAACAAATTTGAAATGCAAAAATATGAAAATTAAAAGTTTTCACATTAGATTAGCATAATTTATGAAGGGAATTGATTTTTTAAAAGCTAGGCAAAGAATCGGCATCGGCAGTTTTTCATGGAATCGGCACCGGCATCGGCAAAATTTTTGGATCGGTACATCACTAAAAATAATGAATGAAAAATATAAGTAATTCCAAGAAAATGCCCATAAGTTATTTGGAACAAATAACATGATTATTGTATAAGCTTGTTTCTTACAAAATTATTTAATCAATCGTGTAAAAGTCAATATAACAGATACTTATAACTTTAATTAGTAAATCAGGGATGGCATACCAGTATAGGATATATATACAGGATGAGTCAAAAGTCTCCATACATAGGCAAACTGGTCACTTTATTATGCAATCACTTGTAAGTCACAAAATATGCTCTATGTGGGCACCATTACACTGAATGCACATACGGATGGCACATACAAAGGCATCTCAGCACATCACCTGCAAAAAAAATAAAAAAATAAATAATCATTTATTTATCATGACCATTTTGCCTATGTATGGAGACTTTTGACTCACCCTGTGTGTGTATATATATATATATATATATATTACACAAATAAATTAAGGTATATAGGCGAATGGCTATTTTCAGCAAGTTATAGAAGTAGAAATTAGTGTGAGCAGTTCACATCGTCATCCACATTCGTCTACTTCATTAACTTGTGACGCCATCATTCCTTCTTCGTCCTAAATCCATTGGAATGATGCCTGAGACCTTGTTTTCAGTCCACACGCTAACTTCAACGTCCACTGTTGTAAATCCCTCAGAAATCCTTTGAGCGGGATGTTTGCCTCCGAGTTCTATCGCACGCCAGCCAGTTATATATATGTATAATGTAACAATATTAATATTGTAAACAACTGTACACCATTGAATATGCCTCTCTGACCCTAAAAAAATGAACACAAGTAAACGAAACTATATATTTATGCGACCACGATCAAAAATCATTGCATGGAAGGAATTAACCGGGCCTACACGATAGGAGACCCGCACAACAGGGCCCGCACAACAGATCAAGCAAAACAGGGACTGCACCTCGTACCTCGCCTTTTTAATAAATTCTCCCTTTGCTCCTGTGTCTAATTTACCTGCCCTCTACGTCAATTTTATGGCTGTAGCCCGAGCGAGTTATTAATTATGCCACTGGAGTAATTATTCTAATGGCAAGCTGTATTCATAAGAGATGTCAGTAATTTAAGATTATCTCGGAAAAGTATAAATTAATAAAATAATGAGCCCATAAAAATTTAATGGAAAGATAAGCTTAATCATGGAAGAGTATCCTATTTCAGATACAGGAGAGGCTTTTTTATTAGACAAATTGAAACTTTCACTGTAATTAAAGTGAAATAAGTTACCAAATGTAGTTTCTTTTTGTATGTAAAATGATAGTTACAGATAGAGATAGATAGATGGCTAAAGAGATAAACATAGATGGAGAGACATGGAAAAAGAGAGATGAATAAAGAAATAGATAAAGCTAGATAGATAGATTGGTAGATAAAGAGGTCGATGAAGATATAAATAAAAAGCGAGATACTGCATGAATAGACAGAGGCAGATAAATAAACCGATAGATAGATGGATAGAGAGACAAATAGATGATGAACGAAAAGAGAAATATATAAATTAGGTTAAAATGACAATAAATAATTACACTAGAATGGTACTGAAGGTCTATAAACAAACCTTATTTATTCGTCATTAATTAAAGAAATAACTTAACGTTAAGGAGTGAATATCAATTCGCTTTTCGTAATTTGGGCGATAGAAAGAAAACGTTTTAGAGAAAATGTTTCAGGCATTCTCCAGAGTTTTAAAATTAATATTAAAACTCGAGTTCTCCCATAAGTTTCCTGTGACTAAATTGTTTGGGGTCGAAATTGGAAATTTTGTACTTGGAATCGCCGCGGAACGAAGGCTTCCTCACATTTTAACTTTAAAATTGGCAAGTCAAGCCATTTAGGATAATGGTATGAACTTTTATGTAACCTTTAATGCTTTAAGTCTCCCATCGCGGCAACTTAGTGCGTAGTCTTATAGTTATGGAGAGGTACTTTATAATTATATTTTTACTAATCTATATCAATACCGGGGTCAGAGGAGGGAGTCTGAGGAATGGGAACGGGGATACAGTGACGAACTTACTCCACGTAATGTATTTGGCTCAACTCAGTCCACGTTATTCGCTAACTTTAAGCTCACGTTCTATAAACAAATATGCAATTATCTCCTCCATTTAAAGTAATTAAAATTTAAATATGATTTAATCCGCCGAACGTTTATATAAATTACTCGAAATAAACTCCTCCGAAATTTATTAAAAATAAATTAAAATTTTCTTTAGAGAGAAAACTAAATTTCTGTACGTTATTTTTTAACAAATATATAATTTTGTTTAAATTTTAATTACTTTTAATAGAAACTAAATTACGCAAAACATTATTTTTTTTTTTAAACAACTTTTTATCAGAAGCGGAGTGAAGTAAATGGATAATATATAATGTACATTAAATCTTCTCTCTAAAAACTTTTTTACGGAAATAATTTTAAAACATCGTGAAAGTTTTCGACTTTTCGACATTTAAAATATATTAATTTCTTTAGCCTTTATCTCTTATTTTTCTTTTTACTTCTTTTCCTGAAAACAACATTAAAAATACGCCGTTGTTCAGTTTAAATAATTTTAAAAATTCAATTGAATTAGTTTATACGGCCTATACTCTTTGGACATTATTGCGACTAAACTCGCAATGAAAATAGTAGTGATTTATATATATATATATATATATATATATCTATATACATATATATATACATATATACATATATATATATATATACACACATATATATATATATACATATATATATATATATATATACACTATATATATATATACACATATATACATTATATATATATATATACATAATATATATATATATTATATATACATATATATATATACATATATACGTACATATATATATATACATATATATACATACATATATATACATATATACATACATATATATACATATATACATACATATATATACATATATACATATATATATATATATATAATATATATATATATATATACATATATACATATATATATATACATATATACATATATATATATATATATATATATATATATATATATATATATATATATATATACATATATACATATATATATATACATATATACACATATATATATACATATATATATACATAATATATATACATATATACATATATATAATGTTATAATGTTATAATGTTATAATGTTTCAGACCAACAAAGACCCTAGGATCCACTCATGGCTGGTCTACCTAACTGTGTTCGTGTATTGTGTATGTCCTCCGTGGTGGCGGAGGGGACCTACAATTTTACGTGGGTTCCGAACCACAAGAACATAAGAAATTTATGTAAAAACTGCCGGTAAATTGGCAACGACCAATTTTTACGAAACTAAATAATTATCAATTTAAAACTAATTAATTATCAATTTAAAACTAATTGATAGAATCTCTGATCCAGAGGATCAAGTCATAATAGACTACTATCCACAAATATGTTACACTTTATATCTATTTATAAAGGACATGCAAATATATCGGATCCAAAGAATCCAGTCAATTTCATTACGGTATCCATCAAGTCACGGTCCATATCGTTAGCGGACCAAGTCAAAATTTACAATCATATACATTACAATATATACACTTACGAGAAAAAGAGTAGGTGTGGCTGTAAAGACTGTACAGTAATGTAGAAATGTGTGTGCACCCATTTTGGGTCTCCCATTTAAAGGTGTTTGTGGGCAAGTGAAGATCATGAGTTTTTCAATACCTCACAGTACTATGGGGGTCACCGCTCGGCAGAGGAATCTCTTTAAATGGGGTGTGTAAGGACAGAGAGTATCCCCTAACCCAAGACGCTGCCTCCCTATATCCCACAACACTTGTGTTGAGCTGTGGGATCTATCCCCAGAAAGCCTTAATTTTACTACCTTAAACTATACCCTTTCTATCAACATATGCGTCTAATCGATTTTTAAACATGTTTATAGACGTGCTACTAATTACTTCTACCGGCAAACTATTCCAGCTATTTACTATTCTATGCGTAAAAACGTTTTTCGCAACTGCTGTCACGAACCTTCTACTTGTCAACTTACACCCGTTATTTCTAGTCCTATTATATTGAGATATTTCGAAAAAGCTATCTCTATCTACGTTATCGAACCCATTCATAATTTTGAAAACCTGGATTAGATCACCCCTTAACCTCCTGGTCTCGAGTGTTGTCAATTTTAACTCCTTAAGCCTATCCTCGTACGACTTTGACCTAAGCGACGGAATCATCTTAGTTGCTCGTCTTTGAACTCTTTCGATTTTGTCTATATCTTTGCGCATATACGGATTCCAAAATTGGACCGCGTACTCCAAATGGGGTCTAACTAATGATTTATAAAGTGGAACTATAATATCGCGCGATTTGTACTCAAAATTTCGAGCTATAAAACCTAACACTTTGTTCGCCTTATTGACCGCTGCTGTACTTTGTTTCGCTACTTTTAAATCACCAGTGACTATAACTCCTAAATCTTTTTCCTGCTCTACGCTTGTTAAATCTTTCCCTGACATACTATACGCAAATTTACCGTTACGCGAACCTATATGCAAAATTTTGCACTTATCGACGTTAAATCTCATTTGCCATGTGACTGACCAATCAACGATTTTATTCAGATCTTAATGAATTTTACCTCTATCTTCGTCATTAATCGCCCTACCACCCAGCTTCGTGTCATCCGCAAACTTTGAAACTGTACTGACTAGGCCGACATCTAAATCGTTAATATATATAAGAAAAAGCAAGGGGCCCAATACAGAACCCTGAGGAACGCCACTCGCTACATTAGCCCAGCACGACTCCGCTCCATCAACGACCACCCTCTGTTTCCTGCCTCGCAACCACTCTTCTAGCCAATTTATTACTACACCCCTGATTCCATGAGCCTTAGTTTTTTCAATGAGTCTTTGTGCGGCACGGTGTCAAACGCTTTTTGAAAATCTAAATACACTACATCAACCGCCCGATGTCTATCGTAAACGTCAACCACGCTTTGGAAAAATTCTAAAAGATTAGTTAAGCAAGATTTGTTTCGCCTAAATCCGTGCTGCGTATTTCTAACAAGTTTATGGTATTCTAAGTGTTCGACTATACGATCCCTAATTATTGATTCCAAAAGCTTACCTACAACAGACGTTAAACTGATTGGCCTATAATTTCCCGCCGCACCTTTATCGCCTTTCTTAAAGATAGGTGTTACGTTTGCTAACTTGAAATTATCTGGTACGCACCCCTCAGAAATAGACGCATTAAAAATCTTTGTTAGCGGCACAACAATGCTATCTTTTAATTCTTTTAGTTGTATGGGATATATGGAATCCGGACCCGGTGATTTACGCGTTTTCATTTTATCAATATAGCGCATTACTTCCCCTTCACTAACGACAATTTTATCCAAAATATTACCATTATCAAAAGGTATGTCTATGACCGTAGGGATATTCGTTACATCTTCTTTAGTAAAAACTGACGTAAAAAATTCGTTTAGCAAGGTAGCCATTTCCTTGTTTTCAGAGACTAGATCTCCATTTACATTTTTTAATGGACCTAAGACACTTTTTACTGGATTTCTATTATTGACGTATTGAAAGAATCGCTTGGGGTTTTCTTTACCGTCACGAGCTATGGAGATTTCAAATTCGCGTTTTGACTTTTTTA
>JAJOZX010004329.1:127500-240000 GCA_023014485.1 Bathynomus jamesi | reverse complement strand
TATAGAGTGTACAGTTTTTATTATGATGTTAAAGAATTTTCATACATTGAATACTAGAGATATGATGAAGGGAAATTAATGACGGGAAAATGTGACGTCATAGTTATTGAATTTGTACGTATAGTACAAATCATTATTAGGAAGATTTACAAGAACGAATTAGAGACAAAGAGTGGGTATTAATGACTAAGAAGTACAACTACGGGTTCCAATCCTGTTATATGCAATGTGTATGCATAATCTAGGGTCGAGGGTGAGATGCAAGACAATTCATAATTAATTATAATAACTTCTATAACAAATGGAAAATGGATAATGGATACGACTAAACCATAGAAATGGTAGATCGTAAGGTTATGACACAAACAAAAGTAGAAAGCTACAAGTAAAATTATTATCCAAACTCGCGTTAAGCGATTTTGGTTCTTATGTAAAAATGAATATTGATTACACTAGGCAACAAAGATTTTGTTACAGAAGACCAAATAGGTGCTCCTAGCTAATTTCGGTATGCTGATTTCAAATCTATAATTAGATTTTTTCTATCACGTCTAGATTTTGTGTAAAATGCAAATCACTTTTAGTAAAATTTTCTACCACGTCCAGATTTTGGTTTTAATCGGCTTAATGCCAGTAATATGAAACTTGCTTTTCAAGGTTAAAGCAATTTTTTTTGCCAACTATATACAAATTCGAACAATTTTGATAAATAAAATTTATCCCGAGTTGGCAACACTGAGTCAAGAGCATAGTAACGGGCAACGGCCCAACGGTCAGTCGCTACGTGACAGTCAAGCAGAACGGTTGTTGAAGCTCTCTGCTGATGAGCAAGTGACAGGTTGTGGTGACTTGTGTGTTTTTATAGCATTTGTTTTGTACTACGGTGTGTATTTCTTTTTATTTTGCACATCGTAATAATTACTTTCTACGTTTTTTCAGATATTGTATGGTAATTCAAAATGGCATCAAATAGACGTGCTTGTGTAAATCACCCAGACAACTTCTGCTTTGTCTGTGGACAATATACACCTAAGCCACAACGTAGAAACATAACAAAGATTAAACTTGCCTACAAGTGTTATTTTGACTGTAAGTTAGGAGACCAACAGAGGGACTGGGCACCACATATTTGCTGTGCACAGTGCAATGCAATGTTAATAGCTTGGATGAATGGTAAAAGAAAAGCTATGCCGTTCTCAGTCCCCATGGTTTGGCGTGAGCCGAAAAATCACTTCAATGATTGTTATTTTTGTTTGACAAAGATTGCTGGTTTCACAAAGAAAAACAAATCAAAGATCACGTACCCAAACTGCGAATCAGCAATGAAACCAGTACCACATGATGAAACAAATCCACCACCAGTTCCACCAGCAACGATAACAGACAGCAGTTCATCTGAAGATTCTGCTAGTGATATAGAAACAGGGAAAGATGGCATATATGTTCCAGATGCAAATATTTCCCCACATTTGTTAAGTCAAGCGGAGTTAAATGACTTAGTGCGCGATTTGGAATTACCAAAAGAAAAGGCAGAGTTGCTTGGTTCAAGACTTCAAGAATTTAATCTTCTCCAACCAAACACCAAAGTTTCCCATTTCCGCCATCGCCATTTGCAGTTTTCATCATTTTACTTACAGGAAGAAAACGTTTGTTTCTGCCACGATATCAGTGGTCTGATGCAAGGGATTGGCTGTCGCTATGATCCAAAAGAATGGAGACTGTTCATTGACTCTAGTAAAGCTAGCCTTAAAGCTGTATTACTGCACAACGGCAATGAAAAACCTTCAATACCTGTAGCACATGCCACTGGCCTTAATGAGACTTATGAATCGATGAAACTGCTGCTAAGACTCATCAAATATAAGGACCACACATGGAATATTTGTGGCGACCTTAAAGTTGTATCATTACTTCTTGGGTTACAGTTGGGCTACACAAAGCATATGTGCTTTTTGTGTCTATGGAACAGCAGAGATGACAAGAACCACTACAAAAAACATGATTGGCCATCTAGAACTGAACATTGTTGGTAAATACAATGTGAAACACCCAGCACTTATTGACCCTCAGAAAGTACATCTTCCACCACTTCACATTAAACTTGGCCTTATGAAAAATTTCGTGAAGGGTATGGATCATCAAGGTAGTGGTTTCCAATATTTAAAGGATAAATTCAAAGGAATATTGACAGATGCTAAGCTAGAAGCTGGAGTTTTCACTGGACCACAGATCCGCAGTGTCATCCACGACTCATCGTTTCCATCTAACCTAAATGAGAATGAACTAGGAGCATGGACATCTTTCGTTGAAGTTGTCAAAAATTTTCTTGGAAACCACAAAGCTGAAAACCACCGTAAACTCGTAGAAAACATGCTTAAATCTTATGAAATAATGGGATGCAGAATGTCTTTGAAAATTCATTTTTTACATTCTCATCTTGACTTCTTCCCGGCCAACCTTGGGGCTGTAAGTGACGAGCATGGTGAGCGCTTCCACCAACAGATCTCAGTTATGGAAAACAGATACCAAGGTAATTTCAACCCAAATATGATGGGAGATTATTGTTGGTTCCTGCAGAAGGAGAGCTCGTCATCCTACAAGCGACAAAGGAAGAGGACACACCAAAGTTTCACTTAAGAACAGGAATTTGCCTTTCAGTAGTAACAACAAAATACTAACGCGCTTTGGGTGGATGGTTGGGCGCAGGGGTGGTAACTCCGCCAGCGGAATTCCGCTGTCTGTCTTAAGCCAGAATAAAGGAGGAAAGACATCCCTGTTCACTAATTATTTAAGTATGCTTAACATAAAACGTGGCACGGAAAAGTAGCTTAGACGGCTTTCGTAATAGAAGCGGGTGAGAAAAAAAATGAAAAATAGGGGTTTTCGGTTACACAAAATCTGGACGTGATAGAGAAATTTTGATATCAGATCTGAAATCAGCATCAGCGCTTTAGTAGGAATCAGTAGTTCACGTGTCTGTAACAAAAAAAAAGTTGAAATTTGTTGCCTAGTGTTATTCATTGTTCATTTTTTACATACATATACACACATATATACACATACACATACATATACACATACATATACACATACACATACACATACATATACACATACACATACATACATATACATATATATACATATACATATACATACATATACATATATACACATATATATACATATATATATACATATACATAATATATACACATATATATACACACATATATATATATATATACACATATATATATACACATATATATATACACACACATATATATATATACATACACATATATATATAATATATATATATATATATATAACATATATATATACACACATATATATATATATATATATAATTATATAATATATATATATATATATATATATATATATATATATATTATATATATATATATATATATATATAAGGGTGTTTCACTCGTACAGAGGAAAATATCAAAGGTCAATATTTTTCTCCACTTTGATTGTGCTTTAATCCTTTTCATGTAAGAAAGATGTGCACTAATTTTGAAAACGATGAAGTGATATTTAGGGGTTGCACACATTTGAACCTTTTATAATAAATAATTTTCTTTAGTGTTACGAAAAAATTCTCCCTTGGAACCACAAAAAATTAAAAACTCTAATAATAAAATTGGAAAATTCAAATCAATACACATTACAATACAATTTAATAATACAAAATTTTCTTCAGTGTTACAAAAGAATTCTCCCTTGGAAGCACAGAAAATAAAAAACTCTAGTATTAAAATCAGAAAATCCGAATCAATTTTTGAATTGGTACAAGGACGTTCCCGCTTTGGTTCTTTTCGGCACCTCCTTTCGATGATGTTCAACAATCCGCAGCAAGAATTGTTTTTGCTTCTCGTCCTTGACTGATTCATTGAATTGCTTGATTAATGCAATTCCCCTCTCCGCTGTGTCGTTTACGACTTTCAGCGCGTTGACTGACTCTCTCAAGCCGTCATTTTTGGTGTACTCCTCTATGTTGTCGACATCCCCGACGCCAAAGTTGTCGAAGAATGTCTTCGTCCTATGCGTGACGAAGTTGCTCAGATCCTTGCCTTCAAAAGTCAGGTTTTTCCACTCGAGTCGTTTGAGTTCCTTCCTCGGCGCAGGTTTGTTCAAGGCCTGGAACATTTTTTCTTTTTCATTTGGCGATATCCGTTCATCAAGGAAAGCCAAGCCGACTAGAGTTTCCGAGAGATACCATAGATGCCTTTTGGCAACTCTCAAGGCAGCCTGGCCCAGGTCCTTGTTCGGATATGAAATCAACAGTTGAATCATGTCAAGGTCATTTTTCGGGGCCCACCTACTGACCACTGCCTCGTGCCAGAACCGGACATAAATGAAACACGTAAAAAGGGCCACGTCGTGCAATCCCTTCACCTCTCGGTCAGTGAGTTCCAGTTGCTCCCGGAACAAAACCATTTTCAGCACATAGATAGCTTTCGCCATCCACCTGGCTTGATGATGGGCTCCTGGAGTCCTGAAGGAGAACTCAGCTCCACCTCAGCCTCCAAGGAAAAGGAGCGACAGCTTGAGGAGTTCCTCATAATCTTCTCTCGGGTGACAAACTTTCAATGACTTCACGAAGATAACTCACCATCCTGATTCGTTCATCTTCCAAGTACCTAGTGGCTGGCTCTTCTTCATCGATCATGGTTTTGAAACAATTTTTGTTAATAAAGTCCCAACGCTGCTGAAATCGTCGAAACAACAGGATTTCAGGACCACTTGTTGGCCCCAGGGACTTATGAAAGACCTCCTTCAAAATGAGCTCATAAATGTGGTGACGACAAGGCAACCACAAGACCGACCGACCAAGAAATTATTCAATCCTCATACATGCCCCTTGCAGAAGTCCGGTATTGGACGCCGTAGTGTCAAACGAGAGGCCAATGATGCTGTCCTGAATTCCAAATCGTTGCAGCTCCTGGATGACGGCTCGAGCGATTTGTTCACCAGTACCATCCTGGGCAACGGGCACCCCAAGAAGATGCTCGAACTCCTTCCCTGTTACCACAACAGCTACTCTGTCTTCCAAGCTTCTAGAGCTTCCGCCAGCAGCTTGAGGTAGTAGCTTGCTGTCCCAGTGCAGAACTAAGAGAGGTGGATCTTTGAAGATCGACTCCTCAAGTTGTTTGGCCATTTTCTCTCTATACTTAGCACATGCTCGATGAACAGTTGATGGCGAAATAATAATCTGCGATACATCTTGTCCGAGACTTTTAGCAGTTGCAATGAATGAAGTGCTTGCTTGTCGAATAGAGAGTTGTTCTCTATCCCAAGTAGCCACGAGTGTTGGATCAAGTGTGTTCGTGGAACGACGAGGTGACTTAGAGGCCAATGGAACAGCAAAATCTTCATCATCATCATCATCTGTTGTCGCCGTTGAGCTAGAGGATGTGATATCCAGCTTCATTTTCTCGGAGATCTTTTCAGCTTCTTCAGCATGCTTTCGTTTTCGAAGTTCAAGTTTCTTAGCTGCTTCTTCTTTCCGTTTGACAGCCATGATGTGTTTCCTATCCACCGCAGCCACTGAAGAACTCATTCTGTCCTCCCTCTGGGAGGACAAGAAAACCTTGTCCTCCTCCGGAACTGAACTCATGCTCATCACACCTTGACAAGCTATGTCGAAAAGGTCAGCAAGGTCTCCCTTCCACACCTGACGCTTCATAATGGCTTTGTCCGTCTCTCTCGACTTCTCCTCCTTCAAGTTTTGGTACTCTTTGTACAGCTTTAGTATAGCAGCTCTAATGTTTTCTTCTGTCTTCACGGGGATATTCGCCTTCTTCCAAACTTCTTGAAGCTTGATACTCGTAGACTTGATGGCAAGGGGGACTGTTTCCTTCAGCTCCAGGTGATGGTACATAAAGCAGAGGAGGACTTGCTCCCGGGATGGCAATCTTGCTCCTAAGAGCTCTTCGACTGGAGTCTTTTCAATCAGCCAGATCTTCTTTCTTTCCATTTTCAACACTTTTTGCACCTGTGAAAGAAAAGAAAACATTACAATATGTTGGAAGTTGGGACGTTCTCGAGATTTGGTTACAAAGGGCTAAGGTATCAGAGGTGACATAAGTGTGCAACCTCTAAATGGTGTTCAATTTGCTTCAAATTTGATACATATGCTTTACAGATCATAAGGTGTACGGGGAAGAGCATAGTGTAGTGAAATTCACAACTTGATAAAAGTGGAACACCCTAATATATATATATATATATATATATATATATATATATATATATATATATATATATATATATATATATATATATATATATATATGATGAATAAAACCACGAAGGAAAGGAAACACAGAATGGTGCTCAAGTGCTTTCGTCTAATGACATCCTCAGGAACACTGAAGTACATAAAGAGTTACAGCCTATATATAGATTACAGGAAAAAAAAAATATATATATATATATACACACACACAATAAACGGAGAAACAAAAATAAAAATTAAATATTAAAGGATTGTGGGAGGAGCATACAAATTTGTAAGGAAAAAACTACCGATGTTTTAGCACTTTGCTCGAATCCAACACAAGATCAAATGAATTGTTTCCAACCAATGTTATAGTTAATTAAAAAAATAAATAAATTTAAAAATAAAAATAAAAATAAAACTTATAAGAGGAGCATACAAATTTATACTGGAAATCTGCCCAGGTTTTAGCACTCTGCCCTTCTTGTCTAAGTTCGATGTATATAAAAATAAATTGAAAAATAAAAGTTATTAGAGTAGCATACAAGTTTACCAAAGGTTTAGCGTTCTACCCTTCTTATCTAAATCCGTTCTGAAGGAATTCAAAACAACAGGATCGAGTTGAAAAAGACCTTTGCTTATGTTGAAGTTATTTGTAAGTTGGATAATGGCAGACTCAAGAATATTTCTATTAACAATGTTGCTAGAGTGAAACAAAACTAACATTATTCCAATCAATACAGTGGGATAACTCTGACAAATGGACCAAAAGGGCACTGGACGACTGTCCTGTTCTAACGGAATATTGATGCTGTTTTATACGTGTGTGCAAATCCTTTCCCGTCTGACCTATGTAAAAGGAATCACATTGTTTACAACCAATTTTGTATTATATATATATATATATATATATGGGAATGGGATCACCTGAAGATCATGGCACCAGCTTTCTTTAGTTAGCTTTATAGGCCAACTAACAAAAATATCACGACCTAACCTAACCAATCGTCAAGGGCATACAGTTGACTTAACGGTTGGTTAGGTTAGGTCGTGATATTTTCGTTAGTTAGCCTTATAAGGCTAACTGAAGAAGGCTGGGGGCCCTGATCTTCAGGTGATCCTGGGAATGAACTCAGAATGGTTCCCTGAGGTTTTTTATGATACACACAGACCGTGCATGTCCCATCATGAAATGGACATGTTATGTGCCTTGAAAAGTGGACGCTCAATTCTGCCAGTTGAAGTTTAAGTTTTGGTTTTTGGCTAAACATATAATAGTTACTCCTTTTTCTTTGATGTATCCAATCCGACGTGAATGCAACGAGTCTTTTGCTTATATTGAGGTTTTAAATATAGTGGGGCTAGGCTGCTTTAAACTCTAGATCCTGTCCCAAAGCTGGATCCTATCTGCTTTACAGATAACTGGTGAGGGAAGCTATATTTTTGGGACCTCTTTGCGAGTGACCCGTTGCTCACGTCGAGCTAACATCATGAAAAAGAAGAAACTATAGTGTTTGTCATTTACCATTACTTATTCGGACTATAGTGGATTTAATAAGTAATAGTAAATGACAAACACTATAGTTTCTTCTTTTTCATGATGTTAGCTCGATGTGGGCAACGGGTCACTCGCAAAGAGGTCCCAAAAATACAGTATAGCTTCCCTCACCAGTTATCTGCAAAGCAGAGAGGATCCAGCTTTGGGACAGGATCTAGGGTTTCCACGGGTAAATATATAGGGATGGATAGAACATCCTGGCTTCATGATTAAACATTTTTCTGTCGCGTTATTTAGGTTCTCTCATTTCCAACTAGTTTGTAGCTACTATGTAAGTAAGTACTACATACAAGTTGCAGTTAATAAAAATGATTCTCACTCGTAAAGGAGAGTCTTAGTTCGTGTCATAAGGTCGATTTCCAGTCATGTAAACTCTAAAATATCATCTTTAATCTCAACTTTACTTCACTGGTACAGAAGTTTACCCACTTTGAAAACGAAAAAATCCCCAACGTTGACAGACACACTAAAACCTGAACATGGTACTGTGATCTGTAAACAGAATTCTTCATTGGCTTCATTTATCTTTGAAATATATACAGTGCTTGCATACAACTGACGTACACTTGTAAAGCAAATATTCCTCCAAAAAGAAAAAAAAAAAATCTCCGACTTCCAAAATTCAGAAAAATTGTGACTCATTTTCTTGATCTATTCCAATCTGAAATTTACATTTACTTCCGTGAGCAAAAATGTTTGACGAGCAACGTGTCCATGATCACATAGTCACTATGCACAGCTGTTGAGCTGTGCGAAGTCACAAATTTACGACACTCGCGATGTCGGCAAAGCATTGCGCGTAGATTGGACCTCGCATAAAAAACAAGGGCTC
Source organism: Bathynomus jamesi (assembly GCA_023014485.1). Taxonomy (NCBI): domain Eukaryota; kingdom Metazoa; phylum Arthropoda; class Malacostraca; order Isopoda; family Cirolanidae; genus Bathynomus; species Bathynomus jamesi. The sequence continues at coordinate 231,357 of JAJOZX010004329.1, read as the reverse complement.
GTTTCGTTTGTCACGGTAGTCTGACTATCCAATCACTCGGCCACGAGTAAAAGGTAATACGTCACGAACACCAACAGTGCGAGGCAACTTTTCAACAACGTAAGCTTTGTGTCGTTTTGATATAAAATTGGTTGATGGCTCCTTTTACGTCCTTCGTCCAACTCAAGTCACTGAGACGAGAATATAAACTGCATACGGCTTCGCTGTAACGTTTCACACGTAAACTGCTTTTTCAATATATTTTATGGGCTCTTTTCAGTCCTGCAAAACTAACTATTTTTGTAATATATATATAAAGACATACAAACAAGTGAAATATGATTATTTTTTTTATGCAGGAAGAAGGGTCGAAGGGCGAATCCCCGCAAAAGCCTCCCCCCCCCGATAGAGGAAGAAGTTTATTCATGGGGGTAATTTCCCGGTTAATATGTTTTAAATGACATGGGCTGGACCTGTAAATCAAAATAACTTTTTATGAGGTAGTTTTAGTCGCTTATTCAAATTTGTCACTCATTTTTTGTGCAAATGCATATTAATGGTGAAAATTATGATACTAATTAATATATATATATATATATATGAATATGCAGAAACGTTCCTTAATACTTATGTCGTTTCTATTCATTTATATACTGCGCGGTCATTGCAGTTATTTGCGCATATATATCTATATATAAATATATATATATATTATATTATATAATATATATATATATACATACACACACTCATTTTTGGTCCGACGAGTATAATTTTGGGCTATTTTTTCGCTACTCTGTGACTTAATTAGTTTGTTGGTTGGTTTCTGTTCTGGCCATTTTTTTTTCTAATTGGATTAAGTTTGGTGGTGTTTGTGGTAGAATTATGACGTGCCGTTCGTGTGGTTTCGACTTTGAGAAGTTGATTCGCTATGTGCCCTAGATGAAGAAAAAGCATTGGATGTTTTTATCAATTACAGCGTTATTCTCTCATCCTTAACTTGCCCGAAATGTGACAGTGAGTGCCCAATACGAAAAAAAGCAGAAGATATTTAGGTGAAATAACCAATATTAACCTGTTAGGTTAATTGAATGCCCGGTTAGGTCAACTGAATGCCCGGTTAGGTCAACTGTACGCCCTTGATGATTGGTTAGGTTAAGTCGTGATATTTTCGTTAGTTTACACGAAAATGACGAGAGCAAACTTTTCTGGTTAATTTTGAGGTGTTTTGCACGTTTCCTGTGGTAATGCGTCGTTTACGAGATCTCGTAACATGAACATGTTAGGTTATGCTTTATTGTATAAAATGTAGTCAAAAATACATTTTTCAAGTGTATTTTGGTGTGCTTTGTTCGAATATAACCTTCATTTCTTGTGCAAATGAACAGAAATACAGTTGTCATTGCATGGCCCAAACACGTATTTGTGTTCATTTGCATAAGAAATGAAGGTTATATTTGAACAGAGCACACCAAAATACACTAGAAAAATGTATTTTTGAATTCAACTTCAGGCCATGTCATTTGCGACATACTTACCAATTTCCCAATAAATTACACAGGCCTACAATGGTTTTGGGGTCTGGCTAATTATTGTGTGTCCTGTAGTGATTAATGCATGCTGAGTTAAAAAATTATATCTATTTTTCTTCATCACCCACAGATTTTTCGCAAAACGTCATACTGACTTTACCGTTTCGGAATGAAATACACAAAAATGATATCGCAGTGTTCATCATGACAAAGTTGGAAACCACTGGTTACCCATATTTCTAGTATAATCTGTCACATTTGTATTATATTGTATTGTATTGTATTAATAGTCCTCTATTTTCTTCACTTTAATTGAGTTTTGTCCATTTTCTGATCAAAATGTACACAAGTTGTTATTTAGATATATGAAATACATGTATAAGGTAAGGAAAAACGTGTTTTTCCTTTGCTTTTTTCCCTTACGTGATACAAGAAAATGGATGTCACTTTTGAAATCAGTGTAGCAAACTTAGGTAAGATCACATATCGGAACATAAACCCCATTCTACAAATTTCAATTTGCAGGCCTGTGTTATCAATAAAAAATAAAATAAAAGAATTATAAAAAATATTAATAAATATCTATACAGATTACTAACGGGGATTATATATCTATTTTACTTGCTTCATATCAGGCTTTCAATAAACCTTACAAATACAATTCCATTCTGTATTAAAAAGCAAGGAAGATTAATTCATGTTAGTAAATTCTTATTACCTACAGTAATTATCTGTTAACCCAAAACTTATTACAACCCTCAGCATATAGATATACAGGGTGATCCGTTTGGGTATGAATAAAATAAAAGTGATGTTAAATGGAAACAGCAACATTGTATAATTTAATATTTGGCAAACAATGCCCACAAAGATGGTAGATTGTGACAAACCTAATTAGTCCAACATGACTCCGCCCTTCCGGACACGACAGAGGTCATAACGAGAGGCTAATTCTTACAACCACCTGCGTGTGGTTTAGTGATACATCCAGTTTCTTCAAATGTGCGGTACCACTGCACTATGGAGTCGTATTTAGGAGCTTTTCGAACACCATACACACGGCGAAATTTACGCTGTACCGCTGTTACACTCTCAAACTTAGCAAACCAAATGACACACTTCGCACGTTGTTGTGCATTCGCGCCATCTTCGAAACTGGCATATGTCTCATAAGTCTGACAGCAGATGGCGCTCGTACGTCTGGCAGCGGATGGCATAGCCTATTACAAACTCCCACATTTTACGACCACACGTGCAACAGATGAGCGCAGTATCACTTCTCGGTAGATTCTCACATCGTTTTTATTTTATGCATACCCAAATGGATTACCCTGTATATAATATGCACGAGGTACAGTCAATAAATTCGCGGAATTCTTTCATTAAAAATACATTAATGGTGATTCAGCGAATTTATTGACGACCTCGTATATATATATATATATATATATTATATATATACGCTGTATATCGCGCGCCAAGGTACCCCGGGGACTATGGATGCGCAACAGATCAAGTCTGATGGTGGCTTTCTGCCGTTTAAGCCGCTTCTTATTTGTTCAAAGCTGTCTTTCAATGTTACCTTTGCAATTTTCGTTTATACTTTTATAAAAGATGAAAAATAAAAAGACAAAAAAAAAAGTTCTTCCTTTAATAATTTTATTTATATTTTTAATGTTTCACAATTCACAGATAAAATCACAAATAAATTCATTCAGAGTTTTGCGCAATCATTTATACAAAATTTAAACGAAGGAGTTAACGACTAAAAGATAACACTGGTCAACACTCATTTTATTGCCAATCATATTAGAGTGATTTTGGGGTAACTTTGTGGTGCTGATTCCGAATATGACATCGGTTTGGTAGATTGGCTCTAATTTATGAGATAATTGGTACCCAATTGAAACACGTAAAAATGCAAAAAATTTAATGTTCAGGCGGAGCCTACTTACAAATCGCATTGAAATTGTCTCAAATCATACAAAAGTAAACACATGAAATACATAATGGCATTTTATTCGGTCTCACCATCTAGAATGTTCCGGTAGTTTCCCATATGCACGCGTTATGGTTACGTTTCCTATTAATTGAGGGTATTCATTATCTCAAGAACTAGAGCCAAATCGGAAAAACTACTTTCATTTTGGAATTTAGCAACCCCAAAATACCCTAAATTCGTACGAATTTCCTTGGCAACGAAAAAAAATTGTTTTTTTTGTTGACCTGTGTAATTTGTAGAACTTTAATTATAAAAAACGACAGCAAAGCAGTCGTAATGATTATGCAACCAGCTTCAACTCAAAATTAGTCGAACGAAGGAATATCACCGTTTCACTTCTTATTGCTTACGATATATTACGATATATATGAGAAAAAAAAATCGTCAAATTTCAAACAGTACAAAATTTCGAGAAGGAGCGTAAGGCCGGTCGCGCGCAAGATCGTCTTGCGACTCACGATTCACGATTGATGATTTGGTTTGTGACGACTGAAGTCTCTTGTCCCCACAATCGCGTTGCGGTCGCTGCAGTGTGCGGGGCTCCCATTCTGTCAATGTAAAATCACACGCGACTCGAGTCGTCACGACACAAGTTGTCAGTCGCGAGTCGCAAGACGATCCTATGTGCGACCGGCCTTAGTCTATCAAATTCAAGGCAAAATAGAACAGCGATTTTAGATAGTGCTCTGTTTTATATTCTAAAAAAAAAATAAAAAAAAAATAATGGGATTTTTGAAGTTATACACTGCCTAATTCTATTAAAGCCCAAGCAGATCATTTCAAAGGTAACGAAATCCTATTTAAGGTATCTGATTCCTACAATTGGGTTATAATGTGAACCAATCACGAGTTAAGTAAATCTATCTTGGGTCATGAGTCACATTCAATCACTCTAAATTAAGTTTTCTGATAAGACCTTTTAATGTTCGTCAGCTCAAAACACGGGTGTAGCGTTCATCTTTCTCTGATAGGAGCTTTTACTGTTTACATCTCAAATCACGGATGTGGCGTTCATCTTTCTCAGGCGCACGAACAAGGAATTTGCGTGCGAAGTAAAATTGGGAATTTACGTGCGTTGAGTGCATCTGTGCAAGCAAGTTTTATATACATAACGTCGTTGAAAAAAAAAAACCAGAAAATTTTCTATTCCCATATCAACAGAGTTCATTTTATATATATATATATATACAGGGTGGGCCGTAAGTTTCCATACATAGGAAAATTTAAATACGTGCGTCGGTATTTGGATCAGCAGTTTCCGGATGCTTGGATTGGTCGGCGTGGTCCTGTGGAGTGGCCTCCCAGATCCCCAGATCTCACCCCCCTTGATTTCTATCTTTGGGGGCACTTGAAGGCCATGGTGTATCAGGAAAAGATACGAGACATAAATCATCTAAAGGAACGTATCACCAACGCCATTACAAGCATAACGTCAACTGTGCTAATGCGTGTTCATCAACAGTGGGGAACACGTATTGAAATGTGTTTTCAAAACAATGGCAACCATGTAGAGCATATTATATAAATAAAAATGGTTGTCCATAAAAAAATGTTTATTTTTCCTATGTATGGAAACTTACGGCCCACCCTGTGTATATATATATATATATATATATATATATATATATATATATATATATATATATTCGAAATATTACGCGTCTTTCATGTCATATTTTCTTCAAAACAAAAAAACGTCCAAAAGTTCGTTAAAATACTCTCCCTTTCTTTGGATTTCGAAATAAATTTAAATTTTCTTTCATTCAAAGTTGTTCCCTTTCACTTTATGAGGGGAAGTGAGGGAAGCTTCAAAGCAATTAAATGTTTGACAAGTCGGGAAGCTTATATCCGATTAAACATGTCTTTTATACCATATTATATGTTGTCAGTTGTAAATTTCGTACAATAAATAAGTCATATATATATATATATACACACAGGGTGTTTCAGGAGGAAAGGTCAATATTTCGGGAGGTGAGAGTATCGGTCATTGTCAGAAAAAAGTTCATATGAACATGTGTCTAATTCTGAATGGTTACGGAGATAGAGCTGTTTGAATCTACAAATACAAAAGCATTGTTAATGGTAATCAAGAAAGCGAAACCAATTACTGTTTCTAACATTTAATGTTTAAACATTGGCATTTTGAATGGTATCAGATACAAAAATGACAAATTTTTTACAGTTTACAATACGTTTTCGAAAATCCCACCGTCAACCTCAAATGCACTTTGCAACTCGTGTGCGAAGATCGCGTGTTGTTCGTCTGAGTTGTTCTTGAGGTTCCTTTATGCGGGCAGCAGCATCCAAAATGCGCGCGAGCAATTCGTCTCGTGTATCCACCTTTCTTTTGTAAACTTGACTTTTCATCCACCCCCACAAACAATAATCTAACGGAGAGAGGTCTGGAGACCTAGGTGGCCATTGAATGGGACCACCGCGGCCGATCCATCGACCAGGGAAAGTTTGATTTAGGTATTGCATCACCAGACGGGTAGAATGTGGAGGAGCTCCGTCATGCTGAAAGTACATACCAGCGCGTGTAGCCAAAGGAACATCCTCCAATAGTCCTGGCAATTCATTTTGCAGAAATTCTAGGTAACTTTGTCCTGTAAGATGATTCTCTAACGTAACAGGGCCAATCAGCTGATCATCGATGATACCGCACCACACATTGGCAGAGAAGCGATGTTGAAAATTTGTTTCCACAGTGGCATTTGGATTTTTGTCTGACCACCCATGAGAGTTACGAGTGTTGTTGATACCGTCACGGGTGAAAGTAGCTTCATCGGTGAAGAGTATTAATCGAAGCAATCAGCGATTAGCATTTACCCAATGACAAAATTCCAGTCGCATGGCAGCGTCTCCTGGTTGAAGGTGGTGTACACGCTGTACATGATATGGATGCAAGCCTTCCTCACATAATGTTCGCCATACTCTTATCTGTGGTACACTGAGACGTGTAGAAATTCTTCGTGAGCTAGTAGTAGGACTACGCTCTACCAACTGAAGAATGTTTTCCACTTCATCCACATCTTGTTGACCTTCACGTTCAGATGAAACATGAGCGCTGGGAAATGTACCAATCTCACGCAGTGTGTTGAAAACCCTGGTAAACACACTTCGATCCGGAATTCTGCGGTTCGGAAACCGTCGACGGTATTCTGCAACAGCAGCTGTTGCACTTCCATCGCAAAAACCGTAGACATACACCATATCTGCGTATTCGGCATGTGTGAAGGTGTGTGGCATTCTTAACACTGTTTCAAACACCAAACAATGTTACTCACAACAGTCAGCTGTCGATTGGCTTATGTTACATGCTTACATGGTTCAAGGTTATAGGGGAGGAAAGGGGGAGGAAGAGCTGCGCGCCCATCAGATTCAAACAGCTCTATCTCCGTAACCATTCAGAATTAGACACATGTTCATATGAACTTTTTTTCTCACAATGACCGATACTATTACCTCCCGAAGTATTGACCTTTCCTCTTTAAACACCCTGTATATATATATATATATATATATATATATAATATATATATATATATATATATATATACAGGGTGGGCCGTAAGTTTCCATACATAGGAAAAATAAACATTTTTTTATGGACAACCATTTTATTTATATATATGCTCTACATGGTTGCCATTGTTTTGAAAACACATTTCAATACGTGTTCCCCACTGTTGATGAACACGCATTAGCACAGTTGACGTTATGCTTGTAATGGCGTTGGTGATACGTTCCTTTAGATGATTTATGTCTCGTATCTTTTCCTGATACACCATGGCCTTCAAGTGCCCCCAAAGATAGAAATCAAGGGGGGTGAGATCTGGGGATCTGGGAGGCCACTCCACAGGACCACGCCGACCAATCCAAGCATCCAGAAACTGCTGCTGATCCAAATACCGACGCACGTGAAGACCATAATGAGGTGGAGCTCCATCTTGCTGGAAGTAAACTGGGAAGTTACCTTCCTCGTTTAGCAGGGATGGGAAAATCTCTTCTTGCAACATGTTAAGATACCTTTCGGCATTAAGATTTCCACTGACAAAAATTGGTCCAATAATTCTGTCACCCCATATCCCGGCCCACACCATCACTTTACCGGCACCTTGCATCTTCGTCGGACTCAGCCAGTTAGGGTTAGCATTACTCCAATAACGTATGTTTTGCCGATTAACCTCTCCATTGACGTAAAAATTTGCTTCATCAGTAAACAAGATCTTACAAACGCATATTCTTAGGGTATCTGAAACATAAAAACAAACGTTTAAATTTTCCTATGTATGGAAACTTACGGCCCACCCTGTATATATATATATATATATATATATATATGATACACACAGACAGTGCATGGAACAAGGAACTCTTCTGGGATAATTAAATCCACTATAGTCCGAATAAGTAATGGTAAATGACAAATACCATAGTTTTTCTTTTTCATGATGCTAGCCCGACGTGGGCAACGGGTCACTCGCAAAGAGGTCCCATAAATATAGCTTTCCTCACCAGCTATCTGCAAAGCAGACAGGATCCAGCTTTGGGACATGGATCTAGGGTTTAAAGCACCTAGCCCTGCTACATTTAGAACCTCAATATAAGCAAAAGACTCGTTGCCTTCACGTCAGATTGAATGCATCAAAGAAAAAGGGGTAACTATTATATTTTTAGCCAAAAACCAAAACTTAAACCTCAACTGGCAGAATTGAGCGTCCACTTTACAAGGCACATAACATGTCCGTTTGAAGATGGGAATGAACTCAGAATGGTCCCCTGAGTTTTTTATGATACACACAGACAGTGCATGGAACAAGGAACTCTTCTGGGATAATTAAATCCACTATAGTCCGAATAAGTAATGGTAAATGACAAATACCATAGTTTTTCATTTTCATGATGCTAGCCCGACGTGGGCAACGGGTCACTCGCAAAGAGGTCCCATAAATATAGCTTCCCTCACCAGCTATCTGCAAAGCAGACAGAATCCAGCTTTGGGACATGGATCTAGGGTTTAAAGCACCTAGCCCTGCTACATTTAGAACCTCAATATAAGCAAACGGACATGTTATGTGCCTTGTAAAGTGGACGCTCAATTCTGCCAGGTGAGGTTTAAGTTTTGGTTTTTGGCTAAAAATATAATAGTTACCCCTTTTTCTTTGATGCATTCAATCTGACGTGAAGGCAACGAGTCTTTTCCTTATATTGAGGTTCTAAATGTAGCAGGGCTAGGTGCTTTAAACCCTAGATCCATGTCCCAAAGCTGGATCCTGTCTGCTTTGCAGATAGCTGGTGAGGGAAGCTATATTTATGGGACCTCTTTGCGAGTGACCCGTTGCCCACGTCGGGCTAGCATCATGAAAAAGAAAAACTATGGTATTTGTCATTTACCATTACTTATTCGGACTATAGTGGATTTAATTATCCCAGAAGAGTTCCTTGTTCCATGCACTGTCTGTGTGTATCATAAAAAACTCAGGGGACCATTCTGAGTTCATTCCCATCTTCAAACGGACATGTTATGTGCCTTGTAAAGTGGACGCTCAATTCTGCCAGTTGAGGTTTAAGTTTTGGTTTTTGGCTAAAAATATAATAGTTACCCCTTTTTCTTTGATGCATTCAATCTGACGTGAAGGCAACGAGTCTTTTGCTTATATTGAGGTTCTAAATGTAGCAGGGCTAGGTGCTTTAAACCCTAGATCCATGTCCCAAAGCTGGATCCTGTCTGCTTTGCAGATAGCTGGTGAGGGAAGCTATATTTATGGGACCTCTTTGCGAGTGACCCGTTGCCCACGTCGGGCTAGCATCATGAAAAAGAAAAACTATGGTATTTGTCATTTACCATTACTTATTCGGACTATAGTGGATTTAATTATCCCAGAAGAGTTCCTTGTTCCATGCACTGTCTGTGTGTATCATAAAAAACTCAGGGGACCATTCTGAGTTCATTCCCATATATATATATATATATATATATATATATATATGAGAGAGAGAGAGAGAGAGTGTTACAAGGACAAGAGGAAGCCTTAAAGACCTTCCGGTCCTCTATGGGAGGTTCATGTTATTAAACAAGTTTATTTTTCTTTTAACTATTCTAGCAGTCATAGAAAATTGGATAGAAAAGTATAAGGCTCTCTCTCCACCCTCCGCTCCCTCCCTGCCAGAGGCAGGTACGGAAAAAGGTTAAAGAAAATACCCTGACCCCTAGAAAAGTATCCAAGGAAATTTTAAAGGAAAGTGGAGAATATATAAAGCTCTATAATTAGCATACTCACAGAGACACCGTGCAAGCGAACTCCCTGCAGAGTTACGTTATGTTTTAGTCTTAAACCATGAGAGTATTTAGTACTTTGTCTAGCCTATTTTTAAACACATTTACACTTTGGCTGGAAACAACCTCTGAAGGAAGTTGGTTCCCGATGTTAACTATTTTATAGGAAAAAAATTCCCGCAGACAGAGGTCCTAAATGTCTTTAGTTCCAGTTTAAACCCATTATTTCTTGTCGGATTGGCATTAAGTGAGAATAAGTTTGTAATCTACTCTGTCTATTCCATTGAGCATCTTGAAGACTTGAATAAGCTGACCGCGCAACCTCCTCGTCTCTAAGGTAAAGAGATTTAGGTGTTCCAATCTCCTTTGGTAGTTTTGCACTCTCATTGAAGGGATCAATTTTGTAACCCTTGCTTGTACCTTTTCTAACCTTTCTATATATCCTTCCTGAAGGATGGAGACCAAAACTGCGCACAGTATTCCAGTTGAGGTCTGGCTAGTGAATTATAGACATATATTACAGTCTCCTTGTTCCGAAACTGGAACTGTCTTTTACTATAACCTAATATTTTTAAGGCCCTCTTTTTGACTTCTGCACAGTGCTTCGACGGTTTCAGATCATTGCTGATATAGAATCCTAAGTCTTTCTCTAGATCGGTCTCAGTCAAGTTCCTTCCCAAGAGAGAGTAATCGGTCTTCAGGTTTTTATAACCTATGTGCATTACCTTACATTTGTCCAAGTTGAATGGCATCTGCCAAGTAGCAGACCATTCGCCCAACCTGCCAAGATCATTCTGAAGCGTTCTTACGCCCTCCTCAGTACCTACACTACTTCCTAATTTCGTATCGTCTGCAAATTTGGAGATTGTACTTAGAAGCCCGACGTCTATATCATTAATTAACCCTTTCGCTGCTAACTTAAATTGAACGATTCTCGCAACACGCGCAAAAAAAAGGCGTTCGAAAACCTACCTTATGAAATAATAGTATAAGTGCAGTCGGGACACATTAAATTATTAATTGACGTTCGTAACACTCTGCCGTATATCAACTGATGACCATAGCGGCGAAAGGGTTAATATAGATGATAAAAAGTAAAAGACCCAGAACGGAACCTTGTGGGACACCACTGGTGACGGGCGCCCACTCCGAAACCACTCCATTTATTACCACTCTATGCTTTCTATCTTGTAACCAATCCTCATTCCAGTTGGAAACGGGCCCGGTGATTCCTAGTTCTCTGATTTTAGCCATCAATCTCGCGTGATGGACTTTGTCAAAGGCTTTTTGAAAGTCGATATACACTATATCTATTGCCCTACTTGCATCGTATAGTGTATGCATATTATGGAAAAACTCTAACAGGTTTGTCAGATAGGATCTATGTCGCCTAAATCCATGTTGAGAATAAAAAATTAGATTGTTAGATTCAAGGTGATACACAATATGTTTTGTAATGATGGATTCCAACAGTTTGCCGACAATTAATGTTAAACTGATCGGGCGGTAATTACAAGGATTTTCCCTATCACCCTTTTTTGAAGATTTGTGTTACATTTGCTAACTTCCAGTCGGTTTGAACTTTCCCTAACTCGATTGATTGTTTGAATATGGTTACTAAGTCGCCAACACCATTGTGGCTAACCTATTTTAATACCCTTGGAAGAAATAAGTCTGGACCAGGTGATCTGTATTTATTCATCTTATCAATTAATTGTTGTATCTCATTTCTCGTAAAACTTATGGTCTCTACAGGATGGTCACCGTCAAATGTAATCCGAGGACGACTTTATTATTTAGGTTTAGATCAATTCCCAACATTTCATGAGCAGATACGATATTACTGTTTATCGGGTGCAGGAAGTCACTAGCATACAAAAGTACACCGCCGCCTCCCTTCCGTTCCTATCTTTCTGAAACATTTTGTAACCTACCATTTCAAATTCTCCTACAAAATCCCTTAATTCAGAATGAATCCAGGATTCCGTTATTCCATTGATATCAAAGTTCCCAGTTTTGGAGAAGAAGAAGAAGAGAGAAGAAGAGAGAAGAAGAGAAGAAGAGAGAAGAAGAGAGAAGAAGAGAAGAAGAGAGAAGAAGAGAGAAGAAGAGAGAAGAAAGAAGAGAGAAGAAGAAGAGAGAAGAGAGAAGAAGAGAGAAGAAGAGAAGAAGAGAGAAGAGAGAAGAAGAGAGAAGAAGAGAAGAAGAGAGAAGAAGAGAAGAAGAGAGAAGAAGAGAAGAAGAGAGAGAAGAGAGAAGAGAGAAGAGAGAAGAGAGAAGAGAGAAGAAGAGAGAAGAAGAGAAGAAGAGAGAAGAAGAGAGAAGAGAGAAGAGAGAAGAGAGAAGAGAGAAGAAAGAGAGAGAGAAGAGAGAAGAAGAGAGAAGAGAGAGAAGAAGAGAGAAGAAGAAGAGAGAGAAGAGAGAAGAGAGAAGAAGAGAGAAGAGAACAGAAGAGAGAGAAGAAAGAGAGAGAGAAGAGAACAGAAGAGAGAAGAAGAGAGAAGAAGAGAGAAGAGAGAAGAGAGAGAAGAAGAGAGAAGAAGAGAGAAGAAGAGAGAAGAGAGAAGAAGAGAGAAGAGAGAAGAAGAGAGAAAAGAGAAGAGAGAAGAGAGAGAGAAGAAGAGAGAAGAGAGAAGAAGAGAGAAGAGAGAAGAAGAGAGAAGAGAGAAGAAGAGAGAAAAGAGAAGAGAGAAGAAGAGAGAAGAAGAGAGAAGAGAGAAGAAGAGAGAAGAGAGAAGAAGAGAGAAGAGAGAAGAAGAGAGAAGAGAGAAGAAGAGAAGAAGAGAGAAGAGAGAAGAAGAGAGAAGAGAGAAGAAGAGAGAAGAAGAGAGAAGAGAGTTACAAGGAGTTACAAGGAAAAGAAGTACCTCAAAAGGCCTTGCGGCCCATACCGAGGAGGTACCAATGGCAACGGGTGCCAGGGAAAATTTTGTCTTTCAACTATCCTAGCAGTAGTAGAAAACTGGATAGAAAAGTAGAAGGCTCTCTCCCCACGCTCCGCTCCCTCCCTGCCAGAGGCAGGTACGGAAAAAGGTTGATGAAAATACCTTGACCCTGGAAAAGTAGCCAAGGAAATTTTACAGGAAAGTGGAGAATATATAAATAGCTCTATATTTAGCTTGCTCACAGAGACACCGAGCAAGCGAACTCCTGCAGAGTTTTCTGAGGTTTAATCTTAAACTATGAGTGTGTTCAGTACTTTGTCTAGCCTATTTTTAAACAGATTTACACTTTGACTGGAAACAACCTCTGAGGGAAGTTGGTTCCAGATATTAACTATTTTATAGGAAAAGAAATTTCCGCACACTGAGGTCCTAAATGTCTTTACACACTCAAATAGTGTGCAAGATTTCGTCTAACCTTTTCTTGAACTGATCCACAGAGGAACTGTTCACAACTTCCGAAGGTAACCTGTTCCATGTGTCACAGATCTTATACGTAACGTAATTCCCACACACACTAGTCCTAACCGTTTCAAATCCAACTTCCAACCATTGTTGCGAGTTGGGTTATCATTTAAACTAAACATACTTCTAAAATCGACATCGTTGAACCTCGTAAGAGCTTGAAAACCTCGATCAGTTGACCGCGCAGCCTCCGAGTTTCAAGCGAAAACAAGTTCAGGGCGCGTAACCGTCGATTGTAGCCCATATGCCTAACAGAAGGGATTAACTTTGTGGCCCTCGCCTGCACTCGCTACAGCCTCTCAATATCTTTCCTGAGGGTGGGCGACCAGAACTGCACAGCATACTCCAGGTACGGCCGAACAAGGGAATTGTACAGTGAGAGCACAATCTCCTTGTTCCGAAACTGAAATTGCCTCCTGATATAACCCAATAGTTTCTGGGCTTTCTTTTCCACCTCTACACACTGTTTCGTAAACTTAAGGTCGCTGCTAATTAGCACCCAAGTCCTTTTCTAATCAGTCACCTCGATATTACTGCCCAACATCGAGTAGTCCGACTTGGGATTGGCGTAGCCAATGTGCATCACTTTGCATTTACCCAAGTTAAACGGCATTTGCCATTTTTCGGACCACTCTCTTATCCTACCTAGGTCCGCACGCAGTTCCTCGATCGCTTCGGGCATCCCAACATTGGCCCCAAGCTTGGTGTCATCAGCGAATTTGGCGATCCGACTGACGATGCCACCGTCGATATCATTTATGTAAATGGTAAACAACAGCGGCCCCAAAACGGAACCCTGAGGAACCCCACTAGTGACCGAGGCCCAACCCGAACTAGCCCCTTTAATTACCACCCTCTGCCGCCTATTCCTCAGCCAGTTTTCAATCCACCTACCTATTTCCCCACCGATACCCAGCGCGCGCACTTTCGCCATTAGCCGGCGGTGAGGTACCTTATCAAAGGCTTTCTGAAAGTCGAGATAAAGTATATCAATCGCCCTACTCTTATCGTACTCACTCAACATGACGTGGAAAAAACTCGAGCAAGTTGGTGAGACACGACCCTATGCCGTCTAAACCCATGTTGGGAGTCCCCAGCAGCTTGTAGGAATCCAAATGGTCAACGATTCTATCAGCTATTATCCTTTCTAATAATTTACCTACTACTGAAGTGAGACTAATAGGACGATAGTTCCCTGGACTTTCGTGATCCCCTTTCTTAAAGATAGGGGTCACGTTGGCCTCCCTCCAGTCACCAGGCACCTGGCCCATCACCAACGATTTGTTGAAGACTGTAGCCAGGTGGGGAGCCACCTGGTCGCGCACTTCTCGCAAAACACTGGGGAGAAACTGGTCTGGCCCAGGAGCCTTAAACGCGCTCAGTTTGTCTATTCTATGAGCAACGACTGTCGCGGTACATCTAACACTATCCAGGCCAGCACCTTCGTGCCTCACAGCTGGCTCGGGGATGACGCGGGTATCCCCTTGGTGAACACTCCGCAAAGTACTCATTAAGCACATTAGCGATGTCCGCGTCGGAGGTCCGCAGAACGCCGCTTCCGTCCTTTAAAGGACCTATCATGCTTCTAATGGGCTTTCTACTATTAACATAACTGAAGAACTCATTAGGGTTCCCCTTGCAGAGGCTTGCCACCCGTAGTTCTTCGTTACGTTTCGCTAGCCTAACCTTCGCCTTCACTTCCCTACACAGGCGGACATACGCTTCAGTGTTCTCGGGAACGATTGGCCTTCGCCCTCCTATACGCTACTTTCCTATTTCGGATAGCCGAAGCGATGCCACGATTGAACCACTTAGGCTGCGTGAAGCAGGGGTGACGGTTTTGAGGGTATGGCAGCAGACTGCAGCACCATAAACTCATCCCGGAATGCACTCCACACTCCCTCAACATCGCCGCCAACCTCTAACCCCATCTCTGCTACGCATCCCTGAGGCTAACAAAGTTCGCCCGCCGGAGATCGAGCTTACTGCCTCTCGAGTTACTACGCTTCACCCGAGGGACGCACACACGGAA
The DNA here is from genome assembly GCA_023014485.1 of Bathynomus jamesi. Classification (NCBI taxonomy): domain Eukaryota; kingdom Metazoa; phylum Arthropoda; class Malacostraca; order Isopoda; family Cirolanidae; genus Bathynomus; species Bathynomus jamesi. Next base: position 216,122 of record JAJOZX010004329.1, on the reverse strand, counting down.
CCTAATAAGACCGTGATCACTCCCACCCAACGATTCGTCAACGGTGAGGCCAGTGACGAGGTTGCTTCGGTCGTGAATACTAAGTCTAGAACGCTTTCGCCTCGTGTAGGCTCGTTGACCCACTGAGTGAGGAAGTTCTCATCAGCAAAGTCAACTAGCCTCCTCCCTTCAGCATCGGCAGTCCTGTTTTCCCACTTTATGCCGCGACAGTTGAAGTCTCCTAAAACACACACCCTATCCCCTAGCAGGCTACTGAGTTCGGTGTACAGGGCTGTATCGTCCTCGAGGAGGAGATGCGGAGGTCTGTACACCAAGATTAACCTATAGTTCGTCCCTCCCACGTTCAGATCGACGGCAAGCAGCTCCCGTTCCGACCGGAACTGGCAGTCAACGGACTCAACGTGTCTCTGACGTATATTAGTACCCCACCCCCTCCCCACGGGTGCGGTCTTTGCGAAACATTCTATACCCGGGAATTTCGAACTCCCCAACGTAGTCCCTACGATCAGTATGAATCCAGGACTTGGTGATAGCAACGATATCCTGGTATTCTGATGCTAAGAGCGCCCGTAGCTCGCAAAACTTGTTCCTAATTGACCTAGCATTAAAAAGCATTGCACGGAGGGAGCCTTCCCTATTCTGACCGCCCCCTAGCACGACCCGTTTCCCGAACAGCCAGGGCTGTCGGGAGTTGAAGAGCCCCTCACTAACGAGGGGGCAACTTCCGCAGGAGACTGAGCCCCTCCAACGTAGGAGGAGGGTCACCCACCTGTACTTCGACGCACCCTTCAGTCGAAGGTATGTCCGCCACCGGCTCATCCTCATCTCTCCCGGTGGGGGCCCATCATCTCTCCCCGGACTCGACCTCACCATTCTGTATAGGTGCCGGTCGAGCAGCGCGCCTAGCACACCTTTATCCTTGTTATTGAGGTGGACACCATCCCTCTGGTAAAGGTCCCACCTACCCGAAAATGCATCGAAGGGGTCGATAAACTTCACGCCCAGCGGAACGCACAAGTCTTGTACCCTCTCGTTGATGCCAATGACCTTACTGAGCGCGTGGTCACTGACATTCATTCGCGGTAAAATACCCATTAACATTCCCCTGTCTGTCTTCAGTTTTAGATCATCCGCAAGAGACATGATCTCGGTGATGATCCCTTCAGTAAGACCTACCCCACCGCCTTTGAGGAACATGTCATTGCCACCAGCGTGGGCAACGATCGCAGTCCTCTGACTAGCCACGCGCACCTTCTCTACCTCCTTCCTTAAGTGCACCATTCCCCGCCCAGGTAAGCACCTTACCTTCCTCCCATCCCGGTTTGCTGAAGCAAAGTAATTCTCCTGGCCCCTGATCTGCGAGTCCCCAATCAAAACGGTGTCTTCCTCCTTCGAGCACAGGAGACTAAAGCGGTTAGAGGTCTTGACAGGGGCAACTGGGCTCTCAGGCTTCGGCTTCGCAGCCTTCTTGCCCGAGACCTTTCGAAACCCGTCGCCACCCATACACGCAGTTACACCACCCGACCCACCCGACAGGTAGCTACATCCTTCGGTTTCTTTGGGCCATCAGCAGGCCCTTCCCACCCTTTTCTTCATTGGCCCTGCCCACCCTTCTCTATCGATCCTTCCCACCCTTCTCTATCAGCCCCTTCTTTGAGCCCTCCTTTGTTCTAGATACTTAATCTTACAGTTTGAATCTGCTGGTGTGTTTTTAATTTGATCTTGTCCACTGAGTTGGATTTCCAGTGCTACGACCCTAGCTTCAAGCTTTTTTACTAATTCCTTTAGCTCTTTAACTTCCTTTTCGTGGTTGTCTCTAAGTTTACAAAACAAACATACACTAAGGGATGTGATATCGCTGATACTACCCTCTGGGAAGTCTACGCACCAATGATTAACTTTACATTTAAAGCATTCTGCTTTCAATTTAGCTGGCCCTGCCATATTTTCTCTTTTTTTTTGTTTTTTCTGAATACTCTGAATAAGATAAAGCATTCTAGCAATGAAAACTATCCAAAAAACGTTATGACCAGTATAAAAAAAGGGGGGGGGGGGTGAATTCATCCCGCGCGTAGACGCATCCGCCTTTTTGCAAGTGACGTTCATTCCTTCCAGAAGACTACACCTCTCTTGCTGCCGCACCGACCAAAGGTCTCCCCAGGGCCGGACCGTCCCAAACGTGTCGCAGCTACCAACTGACAAACACTCGCGACGCAAGCGTCACGGATTTTCCGCCAGGAGCGACAGCGAGATGCAGCCCCTTACTAAGTCTTACTAGTCACTCACAAATGGGCCAGACTCTTAGAATCTAGTGTTCAAGGGATATCCCACCAGACCCAGAGGCTACGCCCGAGACTTTACGCTGGCCTGGCAGCCAGCTGGGCAGTAAAGCCCTCTCACCTCAGAGCAGTACAGCCAAGCACCATCAATTGGTCACCAAAGAACGGTCGCAGGGGGCTGGTCAAGCCATTACGCGTTAGGAATGGGCTTAACGGGGCACTAGCCACACTCCATTCATCGCGCCCCTACGCTGGGACCCCTCCATCCCAGTCTCTCACAACCTACGAGCGTTAAATGGTGTTATTTATAGAGGTTCCAAAGCCTCTCTTCCCACGCATGAGGTAGCAGTAGGGTCCTAATAGTAAAAGAAGAGAAAAAGACTTAATACTAAAAGAAAAGGTTTTTTTTTTTTTTTTTTTTTTTTTTGCAGTGAGAGGAGAACAACCTTAACGTAATCTAAAAGGACAGAGTAGGGATGGGATGGGGTCCTAGTAACCCACGGGACGGGATTGTGCAAAATACTTTACCGCCCTCCCGAAAGAGAGAGAGAACCTAAAGGAGCTGGCAGCCAGTTCCTCTAGAATCCCACGACTCGGGACCGGAGGGCTGTCACACCCCAAGTATAAAGTTTACTACATCCAGAAGAGAAGAGAGAAGAAGAGAGAAGAAGAGAGAAGAGAGAAGAAGAGAGAAGAAGAGAGAAGAGAGAAGAAGAGAGAAGAAGAGAGAAGAGAAGAAGAGAGAAGAGAGTTACAAGGAAGGAGTTACAAGGAAAGAAGTACCTCAAAGGCCTTGCGGCCCATACCGAGGAGGTACCAATGGCAACGGGTGCCAGGGAAAATTTTGTCTTTCAAACTATGCTAGCAGTAGTAGAAAACTGGATAGAAAAGTAGAAGGCTCTCTCCCCACCCTCCGCTCCCTCCCTGCCAGAGGCAGGTACGGAAAAAGGTTGAGAAATACCTTGACCCTGGAAAAGTAGCCAAGGAAATTTTACAGGAAAGTCGAGAATATATAAATAGCTCTATATTTAGCTTGCTCACAGAGAACCGAGCAAGCGAACTCCTGCAGAGTTTTCTGAGGTTTTAATCTTAAACTATGAGTGTGTTCTGTACTTTGTCTAGCCTTTTTAAAACAGATTTACACTTTGACTGGAAAACATCCTCTGAGGGAAGTTGGTTCCAGATATCAACTATTTTACAGGAAAAGAAATTTCCGCAGACTGAGGTCCTAAATGTCTTTACACACTCAAATAGTGTGCAAGATTTCGTCTAACCTTTTCTTGAACTGATCCACAGAGGAATGTTCACAACTTCCGAAGGTAACCTGTTCCATGTGTCACAGATCTTATACGTAACGTAATTCCCACACACACTAGTCCTAAACCGTTTCAAATCCAACTTCCAACCATTGTTGCGAGTTGGGTTATCATTTAAACTAAACATACTTCTAAAATCGACATCGTTGAACCCTCGTAAGAGCTTGAAAACCTCGATCAGTTGACCGCGCAGCCTCCGAGTTTCAAGCGAAAACAAGTTCAGGGCGCGTAACCGTCGATTGTAGCCCATATGCCTAACGGAAGGGATTAACTTTGTGGCCCTCGCCTGCACTCGCTCCAGCCTCTCAATATCTTTCCTGAGGGTGGGCGACCAGAACTGCACAGCATACTCCAGGTACGGCCGAACAAGGGAATTGTAGTGAGAGCACAATCTCCTTTTCCGAAACTGAAATTGCCTCCTGATATAACCCAATAGTTTCTGGGCTTTCTTTTCCATCTCTACACACTGTTTCGTAAACTTAAGGTCGCTGCTAATTAGCACACCCAAGTCCTTTTCTAAATCAGTCACCTCGATATTACTGCCCAACATCGAGTAGTCCGACTTGGGATTGGCGTAGCCAAGAAGAGAGAGAGAGAAGAAGAGAGAAGAGAAGAGAGAAGAAGAGAGAAGAAGAGAAGAGAGAAGAGAAGAGAGAAGAAGAGAAGAGAGAAGAGAAGAGAGAAGAAGAGAAGAGAGAAGAGAAGAGAGAAGAGAGAGAAGAGAGAGAGAAGAGAGAGAAGAAGAGAAGAGAGAAGAGAATAGAGAAGAAGAGAGAAGAAGAAGAGAGAGAGAGAAGAGAAAGAGAAGAAGGAAGAGAAGAAGAGAGAAGAAGAGAGAAGAGAGAGAAGAGAGAAGAAGAGAGAAGAAGAGAAGAAGAGAGAAGAAAAGAAGAGAAGAGAAGAGAAAGAGAGAGAAGAAGAGAGAAGAAGAGAGAAGAGGAGAAGAAGAAGAAGAAGAGAGAAGAAGAGAGAAGAAGAGAGAAGAAGAGAGAAGAGAAGAGAGAAGAAGAGAGAAGAGAGAGAAGAAGAGAGAAGAGAGAAGAAGAAGAGAAGAAGAGAGAAGAGAAAGAAGAGAAGAAGAAGAAGAAGAAGAGAGAAGAGAGAAGAAGAAGAGAGAAGAGAGAAGAAGAAGAAGAAGAGAGAGAAGAGAGAAGAGAAGAAGAAGAAGAGAAGAAGAAGAAGAAGAGAGAAGAAGAAGAAGAAGAGAGAAGAAGAAGAAGAGGAAGAAGAAGAAGAAGAGAGAGAAGAGAAGAAGAAGAGAGAAGAAGAAGAAGAAGAGAGAAGAAGAAGAAGAGAGAGAAGAAGAAGAAGAGAGAAGAAGAGAAGAAGAGAAGAAGAGAAAAGAAGAAGAAGAGAGAAGAAGAAGAAGAAGAAGAAGAGAGAAGAAGAGGAAGAGAGAAGAAGAAGAAGAAGAAGAAGAAGAGAGAAGAAGAGGAAGAGAGAAGAAGAGGAAGAGAGAAGAAGAAGAAGAGAGAAGAAGAGGAAGAGAGAAGAAGAGGAAGTGAGAGAAGAAGAAGAGAGAAGAAGAGGAAGTGAGAAGAAGAAGAAGAGAGAAGAGAGGAAGAGAGAAGAAGAAGAAGAGAAGAAGAAGAGAGAAGAGAGAAGAAGAAGAGAGAAGAGAGAAGAAGAAGAGAGAAGAGAGAAGAAGAAGAGAGAAGAAGAAGAAGAAGAGAGAAGAGAGAAGAAGAAGAGAGAGAGAAGAAGAAGAAGAGAGAAGAGAAGAAGAAGAGAAGAGAGAAGAGAAGAAGAAGAAGAGAAGAAGAAGAAGAAGAGAGAGAAGAAGAAGAAGAAGAAGAAGAGAGAAGAAGAGGAGAGAGAAGAAGAGGAAGAGAGAAGAAGAGGAAGAGAGAAGAAGAAGAAGAGAGAAGAAGAGGAAGAGAGAAGAAGAGGAAGTGAGAAGAAGAAGAAGAGAGAAGAAGAGGAAGTGAGAAGAAGAAGAAGAGAGAAGAAGAGGAAGAGAGAAGAAGAGGAAGTGAGAAGAAGAAGAAGAGAGAAGAAGAGGAAGAGAGAAGAAGAGGAAGAGAGAAGAAGAGGAAGTGAGAAGAAGAAGAAGAGAGAAGAAGAGGAAGAGAGAAGAAGAAGAAGAGAGAAGAAGAGAGAAGAGAGAAGAAGAGAGAAGAGAGAAGAAGAGAGAGAGAGAAGAAGAGAGAAGAAGAAGAGAGAGAGAAGAAGAGAGAAGAAGAAGAGAGAAGAAGAAGAGAGAAGAAGAAGAGAGAGAAGAAGAAGAAGAGAGAGAAGAAGAGAGAGAAGAAGAGAAGAAGAGAGAGAACAAGAGAGAAGAGAAGAGAGAGAAGAAGAAGAAGAGAGAGAAGAGAAGAAAAAGAAAGAAGAAGAAGAGAGAGAAGAGAAGAGAAGAAGAAGAGAAAGAAGAAGAAGAGAGAGAAGAGAAGAAGAAGAAAGAAGAAGAGAGAGAGAAGAGAAGAAGAAGAAAGAAGAAGAAGAGAGAGAAGAGAAGAAGAAGAAGAAGAAGAAGAAGAGAGAGAAGAGAAGAAGAGAAAAAGAAGAAGAGAGAGAAGAGAGAAGAAGAAAAGAAAGAAGAAGAAGAGAGAAGAGAAGAGAAGAAAGAAGAAGAAGAGAGAGAAGAGAAGAAGAAGAAGAGAGAGAAGAAGAGAAGAAGAAAGAAGAAGAAGAAAGAAGAAGAAGAGAGAGAAGAGAAGAAGAAGAAAGAAGAAGAAGAGAGAGAAGAGAAGAGAAAGAAGAAGAAGAGAGAGAAGAGAAGAAGAAGAAAGAAGAAGAAGAGAGAGACGAGAAGAAGAAGAAAGAAGAAGAAGAGAGAGAAGAGAAGAAGAAGAAAGAAGAAGAAGAGAGAGAAGAAGAAAGAAGAAGAAGAGAGAGAAGAAGAAGAAGAGAGAGAAGAAGAAGAAAGAGAGAGAAGAGAAGAAAGAGAAGAAGAGAAGAAAGAGAAGAGAAGAGAAGAAGAGAAGAAGAGAAGAAGAAGAAAGAGAAGAAGAAGAAGAAAGAGAAGAAGAGAAGAAAGAGAAGAAGAAGAAAGACAGAGAATAGAAGAAAGACAGAGAAGAGAAGAAGAAGAAAGAGAAGAGAAGAAGAAGAAAGAGAAGAGAAGAAGAAGAAAGAGAAGAAGAAGAAGAAAGAGAAGAGAAGGAGAAGAAAGAGAAGAGAAGAAGGAGAAGAGAAGAAGAAAGAGAAGAGAAGAGAAGAAGAAAGAGAAGAGAAGAGAAGAAGGAGAGAGAGAGAGAGAGAGGGAGAGAGAAATTGCGTTTCTCCGAAAATTAATGGAACATCCGACTTTCCGTGCATGGCCTGGGATCCGGATACACACAGAACGTGTCGTGCATAGAAATAGTTTTTAGATCGTGAGAAGTCGCTTTGTACAAATGATGCTCGTGATATATCACCGTGATTGCGTGACTGAACAGTCGGACTGTATGTTGTCAGACAAAGCGGAAGATAGCTCAAAAACCTTGATGACGGAATTGACCAACTTTATATCATCGTCGCAGAGTTTCGGCAGACGAATAAACAAGTTATAATCACCGGCCAGGGCTACCGTCAGTGGTTACAAAACAAAGATAGAATCCTTACTTAACAGCTGAAACCCAGTTCATATCCAAAGCTTGTAGACATCGTAAATAATGTCAGTTTGTCATCACAAACAGCTCAATGTTATTTGCATAAACTTGGTTACAGTGGACATGTGGACAAACGAAACTCTCTTCTTATATCGGCCAGGTGAAACGAGGATTATCTTAGGCCAAAGAGATTCTACACAGATTTATGTCATTTTCAAGGTCGTTTCCGTAGCTACAGAACATTCCAGAATTCCTGTTTGGAATACAGAGTTCAAAACTGGTTTCAGTTCCTGTAATGGAATGGGCAGTAATTTTGAATGCTGAAAAAGTGTTTTTTGGGAAAAACTTTTACATTTGCGAAAACGAAGACTTTTTTCCGCATTTGTCGTAAGGCATCTTTATAAAAGACACTATAAAAGTGTTGACCATCTCAGGATACAGTAGTTCAACACCTATTTCATGAACTGTCTTTTTTTTGAAGTTCGTGCAAAAGGTATTTTTATAAGAAGTCGCAGTTTTTCCCCCATTTTACCCTCATTTTAATTTTCTGCCAAATTAAATTTCTCTCTTCGTATTTTCATAGTGTATTCTCTCTTGACACACACACACACACATTATATTATTTATTTATTTATTTATTTATTTATTTATTTATTTATTTATTATATATATATATATATATATATATATATATATATATATATATATATATATTGCTTTATCTTTATCTTTTATACCTTAATTTGAGAGTATCTTTTACCCATTTTAACTTGTATTCTTCTTTAATATTTCCAACCCGTAGAACTTTCCATTTTACTGCTTGTAATTCGTAATTGCCAAGTGGCACCAGTGCCAAACGAGTGATTTAAAACACCAATCTAAATTCAACTTCGGTCTTTCACTTGATGAATAGCGTTCTTTCTAAGAGCTTCTTTTATATATATATATATATATATACAGGGTGGGCGGAAAGTAGCTCCCTATTTTGGATTGGTAAAAAAACACGTATATTATCCATTTATTTCAGAAGAAATAATATGAAAAGGTAGGCATACATGGTAGGTTTTCTCTAAAATTCAATGTGGGCTCCAACTCTTTCCACCAGCTTCTGGAGCCGCCCAGGAATGGCGTCCACTGACTTTAGCAGGAACTCCGGCGGGATGGAGGACATGACTTCCCGAATTCGGTCCTCCAGTTCTTCCAATGTCCTCGGTTTGGTGCGGTAGACTTCTTCCTTTACCCCCCACCCCAAAGAAAGAAGTCGCACGGTGTCAAGTCGGGGCTCCTGGCTGGCCATTGATGTGGACCACGACGACCCATCCAACGCCCAGGGAAGTGGGCATCCAGCCACTCACGGACAACAATGGCCAGCCAGGAGCCCCGACTTGACACCGTGCGACTTCTTTCTTTGGGGGTGGGTAAAGGAAGAAGTCTACCGCACCAAACCGAGGACATTGGAAGAACTGGAGGACCGAATTCGGGAAGTCATGTCCTCCATCCCGCCGGAGTTCCTGCTAAAGTCAGTGGACGCCATTCCTGGGCGGCTCCAGAAGCTGGTGGAAAGAGTTGGAGCCCATATTGAATTTTAGAGAAAACCTACCATGTATGCCTACTTTTCATATTATTTCTTCTGAAATAAATGGATAATATACGTATTTTTTTACCAATCCAAAATAGGGAGCTACTTTCCGCCCACCCTGTATATATATATATATATATATATATATATATATATATATATATATATATATATATATATATATATATATATATATATTTACGCAGGGTGTTTCAGGAGGAAAAGTCAATACTTCGGGAGGTGATAGTATCGGTCATTGTGAGAAAAAAGTTCATATGAACATGTGTCTAATTCTGAATGGTTACGGAGATAGAGCTGTTTGAATCTACAAATACAAAAGCTTTGTTAATGGTAATCAAGAAAAAAAAAAAAATTACTGTTTCTAACATTTAATGTTTAAACATTGGCATTTTGAATGGTATCAGATACAGAATGACAAATTTGTTACAGTTTTACAATACGTTTTCGAAAATCCCACCGTCAACCTCAATGCACTTTGCAACTCAACTCGAGTGCGAAGATCGCGTGTTGTTCGTTCGAGTTAATCTTGACGTTCCTTTATGTGGGCAGCAGTATCCAAAATGCGCGCGAGCAATTCGTGCCGTGTATCCACCTTTCTTTTGTAAACTTGACTTTTCATCTGTATCTGATACCATTCAAAATGCCAATGTTTAAACATTAAATGTTAGAAACCGTAATTAGTTTCTCTTTCTTGATTACCATTAACAATGCTTTTGTATTTGTAGATTCAAACAGCTCTATCTCCGTAACCATTCAGAATTAGACACATGTTCATCTGAACTTTTTTTCTTACAATGACCGATACTATCACCTCCCGAAGTATTGACCTTTCCTCCTGAAACACCCTGTATATATGTATATAATGAACAAGAAAACGAAAAGCTGGTACATATTGTAGCTTTATTAGCAAACGTTTCTGAAAATTAGTTTCCATTTTCAGTGCTAAAATGTTAACATGAACAAATAATTATGATATATAACAAAATAGTTAAATATAATGAAACAGTAAAGATACGAGTAGTGCCAAGGTATGAAAAATAAACAAATAATAAAAATATAAAAATAAAATTAAATATTAAAATACTTACCAGAATTTGGTGGTGAAAAGTTAATAAGTAAAGGCTTCAGAAGAAAGATTTATTAAATTTAACATATATGTACACTGGATGATACGGCCTTCATTTCAATAGGGTTTTGTTTCAGAATTAAACAGAAGAGCGATAATTTTAATCGTGAAACAGAAGGGTTTATTTCACCAAACTTAAAATCGAAGGCGGAAGGTTCTGAGGTTGAGGTTTTTATTGAGGTTGAGGTTTTTGAGGTTGACGTTGAGGTTTTTATTTTTATTTTTACTGAGAATGTGTAAAGGCTGGAGTTGGAGGAGCTTCTGAACGAAACTCATGTGTCGAGATTCCACGATACGAGGTCTGTTAGTTGGTTTGTAGAATCGATCATTTTGAAACTGGTTGGGTGTAAGGGTAATCGTGAAGATGACAGTGGTCTCTTTTGGCCGATTTTGATGATTTATTTAAGGATTATGAAGTTCTACCGCGATGTTCGTCCACTCTTTTTTGATATTGGCGGGAGATACTGCCAGTATAGTTCGCTGTCCAACAAACACAGATGGAAGAGTAGATAATGGACGAAGAAAGGGTTTGAGGGGGTTTTTCTTTGAAATTAAAGTATGATTTAATAATGTTGCTATTAATGATTGCAAGTTGAAAATTGATTTTTGGGATAGATTGAATAGATGGTGAAGTTCAGTGTGTATTTTGTAACTTGTATAGCCGTAGAAAGGGAACGAGAAGTAGTGTGTCTCCTTTTTGACAATTAGAACTTTAAGGGGAGGTTGATGAACGTTATTAAGCAAACATCGTTTAACCCACTAGTGCCGAGCGTCACTTTACTGATTTGTGTTTTGGCTAACGCCAGACGATTTTATTCAGTCTCGGGAAAGACCTCTCGGCACTAATGGGTTAAGGAAGTTTCTGAGTAGGTGTTAAAGTAGATGTTTTCGGAAAGAATTACCAATGCTGAAATTTTGAATAAATTCTATTACATCATCGAAGGATAAGTAGGAGGAACAGATAAGGTAGGCGCAGTGGACTGGATAACAATTTTAATACTATTGATTTTATATAATGAGGGGATGTGGCTCACACAGTCTGTGACTAAGCACAGTAAAAAAAATCATTCTTCAACGACTTCAATTTAAACGTAGTGAAATAAACCCTCCCGTCTCACGATTAAAATTATCGCTATTCTATTTAATTCTGAAACAAAACCCTGCTGAAATGAAGGCCTCATCATGTAGCATATGCGTTAAATCTAATAAACCTTTCTTCTGCAACCTTTATTCATAACCTCCCACTAAATTCTGGTAAGTCAACCTAATAAATTACCTTATAACTACCTTATAATTACCTTTATATTCCTATAAATTCAATAATAATTTTTTTATACCCTCACAATCCCATTATATGAAACTACTTTATATATATTTTAATTATTTGTTTACTTTTCATACCTTAGCACTACTCGTATCCTTACTGTTTCGTTATATTTAACTATTTTGTTATATTTGTTAATTTTCAACGTATTAACACTGAAAACGGACATTATCTTTATGAAATGTTTGCTAATAAAACTACAATATGTACCAGCGCTTCGTTCTCCTGTTCCTTACTAATTTGTACTTCCCCAAGAACAAACCCTTTATATATACACACAGTATATATATAAGTGATGTAGGTCTCGAGATCGATCTCGAGACCCAATTTGCAGATCTCGATCTCGATCTCGGTCTCCGCTATTTAGATCTCGGTCTCGATCTTGGTCTCGACAGACGCGGTCTCGGTTTTTCTCCCCGAGACCTTTCGAGACCTCTCGAGACCGTAATGAAAAATACATGTTATTGGCATACTCATGATGGTGGCTTGGTTGAACAGACACAATTCACAATGTTTATGAAAGTTTGTAAAAGTAAGGGACTCTAGGTATTCACTAATCAGTCACCCTGTTTTGAGGTGCCACGTTTGTCTTGCGGGGGGGTGTGGGTCTGGATTTTTTTAGGTTAGCGCTACAAAAAAATTATTCGTCACTTTAAAGGGGTATTCGTCACATGCAAGATGGCTGAAAAGGACAGTGCTGATGAAGTTTCCTTGCCATTTGCAAATAACATCTATCCAATTGCAACATTACTTGACCCACAGTTTGGTCTACAGTGGGTGGACATTGAAGTACGAGCTGATAAATATATTAAAGTAGAACTTAGAGGAAATAAAAGGTATGTTATAATTTCATTATAAATTTTTAAAATTATCACAGAATTCATTATACCGGTATATTTTTTACCATTAAAATTCATTATAGATCTCTTTGGGCTGAGTGGATGTTGAATTAATGTCATATATATATATATATATATATATATATATAATATATATATATATATTATATATATATTTTTTTTTTTATTTAGACCTTATGCTAATTGCCATGCCTCTGTTTATACTGTAGTACCGATATGTCAATTTATTTTTCATAGATATGGTTTTGGGAAAATGCTATACAGGAAACTCAAGCACGGGAATGAGCAGATACAGAGAGAAAGCGCTCATTCTCACAGCAACGATGACGAAATAAAACAGTCAAACCAAAGATCCGAGACTAATGGCAAAATATCAAAGCTATCGGTCCAAGCAGAAGAACGTTGAAACTGGGAAGATTTTGAACCGCAGGGAACAGTTGCGGCGGTACCTCTTAGAGATCGATGAATCTCATATTTTAGACAACTGCTCTCTAATAAAGTTTTGGCACCAGAAAAGGGATAAATTCCCATCGCTGGCCAATATTGCCATGACTGTTTTAACAGTGCCTGCCTCTAGTGCTCCAATTGAGCGTGTATTTAGCCATGGAGGCATAATAATGAGGCCCCACAGAAGTCGAACTTCAGCAGATCTTCTGAGCATGCTGATGTTCCTTAAGTGTAATGAGCACCTATCATGCTTTAAATAAATGCACAAGTCAAACTGGGTAGTGGGTACGTTCATTAAACCTTCTGTAACAGATATAAAAGAAGTAAATAAATAAAAAGTACGTGTATATATATATATTCATTTGTTAATTATAGGCTACACTTTTTGCATTCAACACACTACATCTGAGAAAGTAGTTATTAGTCTATTGATATACTTAACATAGTCTAATTTCCATAGTAGTGTAAAACAAATTGAAAGGGCATGAGCTTAGTCTTGATCTCGATCTCGAATTTTAAGGGTCTCGATCTCGCAAGGTAGATCTCGATCTTGAACCTTTGATCTCGGTCTCGATCTTGGTCTCACAGGATCAGGTCTCGGTCTCAGTCGTCTCGACTACATCACTGATATATATATATATATATATATATATATATATATATATATATATATATATATATATATATATATATATATATATATAAATAATGCATAGTCGTATTAAAGACGACAATGAATTTTCTACTTGGTTGCTTCTCTACAGCAACAAATGACAAAGTTCTACATTTTGTGAAAGAAAAACGAATAACCATATCAGAATTCAAGCGGTGACACCAAAGCCTTGAAAATAAAATAGATCTCCCCTAAAATTGGAATCTTTGCCGGAGATTTAGGTTCTAAGAATATCATTATGCAAAGACATTTTCTTCGGCTCTTAACTGAGAATCCGCATTAAGATTTCTTACTTTTCATGTTTTCATTTCATGTTAGGAAGAATAAAATAAAACGGTAATTATTCTTCGTTCTCTGAAATAGAAGTTTTCAGATTCTTCTGACGTGATGTGACCTCTACAGTAGACGTATTGTTCATATTTTCTTTATTGTATGACTAAAATCTACGGACTTTACATCTAAATTTTTATTACAGTTCAAGCCTCCGATTTTATACAAGGACGTCTGCAATTGACCTTATAAAGTAAGGATTCTAGATATTTAAAATATCCCTTACGCGTGATTTGCTCATTAAATGGTGTAAGGTTCATGTATTAACAACTACAGGGTTCATCGTACGACAGAAGGAACCTACCGCTTCACGTGGAATACGAACCACGGGTCGCTACACTGAACGCAGAAAACGGTCACCCATCCACCTACTACCAAGAACGAGCGTCGCTTAACTTCACTAATCTTAAGGGAAACGGTGTAACCACGTACCCATGACATGGTCCTGAAATGCTATAAAAGGAAAAAGTTGAATACCACTCATTCTTATCATTATACCTTTAAATTTAATACATCAAACAAATGCCACTAAAAAAAAACCCCATCTCAAAATGGCGCCTTTAAAATTTGATTTATGAAAAATATTTTACGATGGATTACACTCAGAACTTCAGTAAAGTTTTATTTTTCAAACTTTGATTAGATATTAAAATTTGATTGAAATACTTGTGCATTAATCCACCTCCCTCCTCCCAAAGCTACCAAGTCTCAAACTGCACCCCGATGAAGAAGCAACGGTATTATACCTTGGTACAATTTCCCGTCAGAGTACAGCAACGGGTATACTGCCTTCCGGGTAAGGATCAAAGGTCAGTTCACTGTTCCATAATCCTCTACGCAACGCACTTTGTGTGTGTTCTGGGCTACATTACAAAACCGTGACAATACTTAAGTACACAAAGAACTCATCGCGACACAAACGTGCGGGTAGCGACATTAGCGATGTCCCCATAAATTACCTTTTTTTTAATGAAAATCACAATATGAATAAAGGGAAATCATGAAGTTGGGTTACGATGGGTTAGGTTAATTTAACTGGGTAATTTACATTAGGTTAAATGTCGTCATTCACAATTAAAAGTGCAAAAATATTGCGGTTTTGTAAGATAGCCAAACGTACGTGTGTGTGTGTGTGTGTACTTAATAAGTTAGACTTGTAACGAACAGTGCCCCAATTATATGCGGGCTCTCCTCCTAACACACGACATCAGTCGAGTGTAACTTCAGGTTCTCATACTCTAAATACAGTAATTAGATACAGAGATATGCCAAACAATTTAGACTATCCCTATAGAATTCCGTAGATTTGTGTTCAACGTTCACTAAAGTTTCTGTCGATAATTTGCTAAAGTTTCTACATGCAAAGTTTGTTAATTACTCTTTTCGAACTGACAGTGTTCACTCTGTTCTAAAATTGAATAATCTGTTTACTGTGAAGAACAGATAAGAAATGTGTTTATAATGGAAGATATTATATACACGGCCTTTTGAATGAAAATTAGAACTGTCTTTCCCATTTGATATAAGATGGTTCCGAATATTGATGATACATCGTGCATTTGGCAGCCAGCTTTGATGTAAATGCATTAAATAATTTTAAATGCATTAAATAATCTTAAAAGCATTAAATAATTTTGATTCGTCATCCATTTAAGATTGCGGCTGAAGTATTTAGAGGAAGATCAATATATTCCTTGATAGGATTTGCTTAAAGATGGGTCGGACGATAGCTTTAAACTCCAGGTACAATACAAATTCTAACTAATAATATAATAGCTCTAATAAAATAGAATTAAAAAATCCTTCAAAGAAGTGAGTGATGTAGATTAGTTTCAGTGGATTAAAATTTTATGCTATTCTTACTTAAATTATACTTTTTAACCTTTTACTGCCCAGTGCCACTTTACTGATTTTGTTCTGGCTGACGCCAGACGATTTTGTCGTCTCGGAAAAGACCTGCGGGCGCTGAAGGGTTAAATGATTAGATAAAAGATGTAAGCGTACGTATGATGTAGAGTAAATGTTCATACAATTTTTCTCTTCATTATACTTTTCATTCCAACTGTCCTACATCTTTTCAAAACTTTTCTATCAGAAGTTGCTGACGGGAGAAGAATCTCCACCTGGCTTGTATTTACTACCACTTCTATTCCGTCTTGAATATTTTCCACTATCATCATCATAAATATAAACACGGCACAGAAATTCGTTTTGTATTCAGACACTTCTCTTTACCACCTTTTTCTCTCACCAAATTTCCGTTTTCTCGGGCTAACCTAGAGTGGACCTTGGGTCTTTGTTCTGTATTTTTCCAATCATTCTTATTCAGTAAAATTATCTATAAGTTTACAATTAAGGGTTAGAATGAACTCCAGTGTTGTGTCTGAATCGGTAAAAGTTCGAATCGGACTATCAAACATTTTATCTTTTTTTAATATTATTTTAACAAACATTAATCCTATAATGCATAAATTACTTATGATTTCTTATCTGATAACAATACAGTGTTGACAGAAGCTGCTACGGAACGATTGCGTCCTTTCATTTGTGGGTTTAATATGAAAAAAAAAAAGAAAAAAAAAGTTCCCTATGCAAATGATTCTAACCAGCTTTGAACTAACAACTGTTATTAATATTTGAAAATACCTCAAAACAAACTTCTTAGTTTCCATTACCACTAATTCAACTTTAATGTAATTCAACTAAACCAAGAATTAGTGGAATCTCTCTCTTAATTGGTTTGTTTTGCTCTCATGATGAGAGGATTTGGGATGATAGCCGAGACTTTCTTAATGGAATATTCGTCCTAATTTATCCCGCTATTTACTTCTATCTTCTTTTTCCTCTTTCGCACGCGTGGCTTCACCGTCGCGGGTGTCCGAAAAGTCGCTACCCAAAGGAATTGCAGTGAAACTCGAAACGCGATAGGAAATGTTCAAATTTTTTCTTATTCATTTCAAAGTTCGCTAATGGGATTAATTAAGTAATTGATATAAATCCCTTTGGGTAGCGATCTTTTGGACACTATATATATATACACACACAAGGTTAACAAACATAAATAGACATTTTCGGTTTTTCCATAGGTTTCGATTTCATAACAAAAAATCAATAAATAGTAACAGATTTATTAAATCAATGTATTTAGAATAAATAGTATATAATAGATTTATTGAATCAATACAGTATATTTAGAAGTGTTGCCTTCTCGTTTATATTACGGGGTGTCAGGAAATGATTTCCCCCCCCCTGTAGAGCAAAAACTAGAAGAGATAGATAAAAACCGGCGAGACCACTTGAAAGAGCGTTAAAATCTGAATAAAAACCATTATATTCTATTCCTGTGATTTTAATTCTTACCATTTTTTCCCCACAGAAACCATGGCATCATCTATTTTGAACGATTCAGAGAAAAAGCGAGTTCTTGACCGCATTCGAGCTGTCACATTTCGTGAAGCAAAGGAAGCTGGTGCCACTTTCATAACTCGACACTGGGTGGCTGAGAGATTAAAAAGATCAGAAGACTTTGTCAAAAGGAATTGGAATAAGAATCTTGAAGATTGTGAAACAGAATTTCGAGGAGGAAGACCAGAGAAATTATCTCAAGAATCGAAAGACATTGTGCTTGCTGCATCACGGCGCCGAAAGAAGAGCTGCTCTGAGGTAGCGAAAGAGATACTTATCCGTCGTGGTAAGATAGTCAATCGGCAACTTGTGCATCAATTTCGAGTTCGCCAAGGCTTGAGTGCTTGGCATGAAATAGCTAAGCCACGGAAGAGTGATCTTAATATTGAAAATCGGCTATGGTTTGTGATTATCTTGAGGAATGGACGGAAGACGATTTCCTTCACTTGGTTGTCAGCGATGAATTCTTCGTTTATGTCTCCAGAAAACCAAATTTTCAGAATGATCGGGTTGGGCAACAACTCCTGATGAAGTCCCAGACAACCAGAAGTATCGAGAAATAGTAAAAAATACAGCATGTGTGGGTGTTTTCATTATGTTCTCTATTCGGAAGCTCATCTGGGTTATCAAACCAAGAGGAACCAGTTGGGATGGGCCTTATTTTCGAAATGTAATTTTAGCCCAACATGTAATTCCGTTTTGAAAGACCCCGTGTGTGTTTTGGATGTTGAACAGGCAACCTTTCTTCACGACAAAGCCCCTGTATGAAAGCACTTGCGACTCAACAACTGCTTAAGGACAATAACATTGATTTTTTCGGAAATAATGAAGGGCCTGGCAATTCTCCCGACCTTAATATCTGTGAACATGTCGGATCCATCACGGAGGATCGGGTGGAGTCCTTAATGCTGGAACAACCCATTCAGAATCGGTATTCAACAGAAATTATGACTGCAAAGATCAACGAAGTCCTTGAAGAAATGAGTCATGATACCGATCTCTTTGAGACACTTCTGGGATCATACCCCCGTCGATTAATGGCCGTCAGAGCTGCAAATGGGGGCAACACCCGATATTAAAACAAGTGTTTTTTTATTCAAAATTAAACGCTCTTTCGCGTGGTTTTGTCTGTTTTTTTTCTATTCTTTTCAGTTTCTTCTGTACAGGGGGGAGCAATCATTTCCTGACACCCTTTATATAAAGGTGACACACGTTCTGGCATTCCATCGATGAGCTTTGTCATTTGTTCTTGAAGACAGTGATCGTGGTGTCAGTAGCATGGTGGCAAAAGGTGGCAAAAAGCGCGATGGGATGTCAGTGCTAGTGCCAAATGAGGGGAAACGAGGAGAGAAATAGAGGGGAAAGGGGGAAAACAAAAATTATTATTTCAAGGGAGGGGGAGTGGAAGGGAAAAAGGAAAAAAAGCAAAATTTTAATCTCTGAAACTAGAGTTGGGGGTAGTGATAAGATAAGGGGGTGAGGGAGGCTAATTAGAAAAATATAAATAAAACGATTCCCTAGATAGGTAACGCCGGGTAAAATTTACCCGGCCACTTTGCACTATTAGAAGGTTCATTAGGTTCCTGCAAAGGTGGACCCTTGGGTCTCCCAGTAGCTTCAGTATTTGTCCAGATGTGTCAGAGGGTGGGTGTGTCAAGCGCTACGGCTTATGGTTATTTGTGTACAGTACGCGTTCGGGTGGATTTTACCCGGCGTTACCTTTTGTGTGCCTACATTTCACACGGCATTACTATTGTGACCTACATATTTTAGTATGTATACACATAAATACATACATACATGCATAAATATACATGGTGGGTTTCGTGTGGTGATCTGTATTGTGGTGTGTGCTAATATTATTTCTTTTTTCAGATTATTTCAGAGATTTTTCAGGTGTTGTAATTGAACTGTTGAGATAAAATGGCTCGAAAAAACTTTTCTGATAGACATTCAGTTAGAACTAGAGAAAAATGTGTCAAGTGACGAAGAAAGTGTGGATGATGTTGAGCCTGAAAAGATATATGATTCAGATGAGGATGTTGAGTATGTTCCTCATCCCAGTGACAGGGACAGGGACAGGGACAGGGACAGTAGTGATGATTCGAATGTAGCCAGTGTGGTTCGCAGGCCTCGCGGCAAATCCACTACCTCTGCTACACCTTCCACCTCTACCACCCAGCCCTGCAAGAGGCGACGGACCCAAGATATAGGCCAAGATGTGCAAGAAGAACATCTCGTTGTGTTTGACAGGGCTTCTCTTCAAGGAAGAAATGGACACCGTTGGAGTGCCACACCTGCTACTAGATCCACAACAAGAGTTACCAGCCGTAACATCATCTCTCATTTATCTCCGGGGCCAAATGCTTTGGCCAAATTGGCTGACACCAGAAAGTTGCCTAGAGTTATTTTTTGATGACCAATTTATTGATGAAATAGTTAAGTGGACCAATATCCATATTGATAGTGTTGCCCAAAGATTCAATGGACATAAGACCACACATGACAGGACATCATGTGATGAATTGAGAGCATTGTTGGGTGTCATAATATTTTCAGGAGCACAACGAGATAATCATCTGACAACAAGTGAGATGTGGAGCACAACAGGATCACCCATCTATCGTGCAGCCATGTTAGAGCGCAGGTTCTGTCACCTATTACGGTGCCTTCGGTTTGATGATCCCACCACTAGGATGAATAGAGTAAAAGATAAGTTTGCACCCATCCGGTACTTACGGGAAGAGTTCACTGGCAAGTGTACCCTGCACTACACACCTGCTGAGAACATTACAGTCGATGAGCAACTTCTGGCCTTTCGGGGGAAATGTGGATTCAGAATGTACATCCCGAATAAACCAGCCAAGTATGGCATCAAAATTGCCATGGCTTGTGATGTCGACAGCAAGTATATGCTGGCTGGTATACTCTACCTTGGCAAGCAGACAAAACCCCTAAGTGGCATGAACTTAGGCCACTATTTTACGACAGAGTTGACCAGAAAATACTACCACAGCAATCGCAAAATTACCACTGACAATTGGTTTACGTCATTACCACTGATCGACGACCTTCTGAATAACTGTGGCCTTACACTTGTTGGTACCTTGCGTGCCAATAAACCATACATTCCACCTGTTATGACAGAGAAGAAAGATCGTAAACCCCTCTCAAGTGCCTTCTGTTTTGATAGAGAGATCACCATGGTGTCATTCAAGCCCAGGGGCAAAAGCAGCAACAAGCTCGTCCTCCTCCTCTCCAGCATGCACTCTCAGCCTGACCTTGCTGCCAATGGCAAGCCCAAGGTCATTATGTACTACAATAAGACCAAAAGAGGGTGGACACATTTGATCAGATGTGTTCGCTGTATTCATGCAGCCGTAAGACACGCCGGTATGGTGAACGCAGCAGCAATCAACGCATGGATAATTCACGGCAGCAACAGAGTGCAGAAGCAGGCCAAGAGGATGGAAAGGCGCCAATTTATGAAGACACTGGCGGAGGAATTAATCAAACCATGGGCACAAAAGCGTCTGTCTTCTCCCGGGCTCTCTCGGACTGTGGTGGGAATTATCACTTGTGTCTGTGGTGTCAATGCTCCTCCACGGGGTGCAGCTGCACAGGCTGATGTTCCCACAAGACGGTGCTGCCCCTGCCAGTCTTCAAAGACAAAAGGACGAAGAAACTGTGCAGCATCTGCAACCAGCATGTATGCCCACTCCACTGCGTGCTCGTCTGCAATGACTGCCAGTAATTAGAAGTAAGATATCCTCATGAGTATATTAACAATTTCTATATTCGCAATATATTCTAATAATAAAATATATTCTAATATTTGCAATTTTTGTAATAAAGTAATAAATGTAAATAAATAATAATAAAATATATTCTAATATTCTCCATTTTTAATGCATTTTTTCTGTTCTGGCTTACAGGTACCTGATGGATGGCCACCCTCTGCTGTTGCCAGGAGAAAGGACCACATATTAGGTTTATAATATGCATTGTCTTTCTTTCTGATTAATCAGATTGGCTCATATATGCCCTTTAGTTTGCCTGCATTTTTTTCAAAAAATAATTTTCAGTTAATTTTCTAAAACATTTACCAAGCCAATGATAGCTATTAATTTCACATAAACATTTTTCAGTCTTGTTAATAATTGGTGTCTTTATATGTACACGAATTTTCATTAATAAATTTGAATTAGAAGTATTTTATTTTATTTTTTTCCTTAGCCGGGTGGATTTTACCCGGCGTTACCTGTCGTTACTCCAAAAGAGCGTTTAATTAATTAAGGCATATTTATATTTTGAATATATTTTAAAAATTGTCTGTACATTCTCTGTACAAATCTTAAATTTGGGTGCAAGATCATAAAGGGTGAAAAGATTTGTTTTCATAATCAAAAGGGAAGACATCTAATATACTATTTCAGAAATGAAGCCTTAATATATATATATATATATATAATATAACAGTTTTTTTGCGCACACCTACAGGTCGCTACAATTGGTGTAGAACAATGCGGTTTTCACCATTCGATGCGTCATTTTATTGTGCAGTGCCCATGCTAAAAAAAAATTCCCTAACATAATTCCTTCCCCCCTTTTAGGGGTACAGTTCTTCCCATGCCTGTACACGCATTTTTAATTTTTCATTTTTAATAATAATTTTGGCACAAAATAAGTCAATATTACTAAACATTTAATATTATTCGATTCACAAAAGATTTATTTATCGATTCAATTTTAAAAAAGTATATATTTTTAAAATTCATAAAGAACTTTTTGCAAAAAACTAAAAACAAACATGCATTTTCAAAATTCAATGATTTTTATACAAAATATTTTGATATTTGTTATAATTTTAACATTTTTCGATTCACAAGAGATTTCTTTATCGATTCAATACAAAAAATTACATAATTAAAACGGGCAATTTAAATAAACATGAGTTTAAAGTTAAACGAGCCACACTCGAAATTATTTACCGTGACTTTTGTGCGTTTATTACTGTGGCTTTTGTACAAATAATTTTACGTATACACAAACAATTTGATAGGATATTGATTTATCATTCTATTTTTAGTTGTCATAGAAATACGTTAAATAAGTTATCTGATTAGATGCGCTTTTATAGTTGAAGATCATGTTTAGAAAATTATTTATTTTCCCACTTTAAAATATTACAAAATTTCTATTAGGTATCCTAATATCATTATGCCTATCGCTGTAAGAAAATAGCAATTAAATAATTAATTTTAAAACATTAAATGACGTCATCAAGATCATTACGAAACCTATGGTAAAATTATTGAATACCCGGTTAGGTTCATTGAATGCCAGGTTAGGTCATCTGTACGCCCTTGACGATTGGTTAGGTTAAGTCGTGATATTTTCGTTGGCTTTAACGAAAATATCATGACAACCTAACCAATCGTCAAGGGTGTACAATTAACCTAACAGGGCATTCAATTAACGTAACCGAGCATTCAATTAATCTAATCGGGCATTCAGTTGACCTAACCGGCCATTTAATTAACCTAATCGGGCATTCAGTTGACCTAACTGGGCATTCAATTAACCTAACCGGGCATTCAGTTGACCTAACCGGGCATATATATATATATATATATAGCGTTCAACATCCACCCCGGCAACGCCGGGTCGCTCCGCTAGTTAAAACTATTTCCTAAGTTAAATGTGATTATTAACTGCCAGATTTAAGCCTATGAAATAATTTCTTATAGTCTAAGCTAACTTCATGCTACTTTATGCATGATATAGACTAGGATCCTATAGGATTGTGATACTTGTGTCTATTTGAAAATAGCAACCATGATTTTCGTACTTTAGGACCAGTCAAGAATCTTGTAAAATTCATCAATATCATAGGACTTACAATCTAAGCTAATTCCTTATTAGTTTCAGAAAATGGCCCTTCAGAGAGTACAATGTTTCTTTGATATAGATGACATTGCACATCGTGGTAGAATAATATTTGAATTATTCAGCGATGTTTGTCCTAAAACATGTGAAAACTTCAGATCATTATGCACAGGTTAGCAAGATTCTGGATATTTATAATAACAGTAGGTACCTGTATGGTACAGAATAGTATTTAGCCTACAAGAATTTTCCAGTTGTTAGGTCCACATCTAAATATTTGAAAGACAATTAAAATATGATACTAAAGTCAGTTTTACAGTAAGTAGTGTTCGTGTGAAAGTTAACTTGAAAGTTTTTATCACAGAGCATTAATACTGTACAGGAAACATGGAAAAACCGTATAAAGGCTCTTAGAAGTACTTTTAAGTTATAGAGGAAACAGTTCATCATTCAGTGAACCATGGATGTTACAGTTTTAGGTTAATTCAGGACAAAACCCCAGAAAATGTTACAAAAAGTTGATACTTCTAGGAGACTCACCAGATTTTTGGAATGACTTGCCCTATCCTGGTAAACATTAGATTCTTAGCTATTTTTTATAGTTAGCTGCCTTCATGAATGCCTAGCCTAAGCCTAGTAGAGTTTGATCCTTGCATATTTCATTTATTTAAGCAAGAGGATAAGTCAACCAACCAGAGATTTCTACATTAACCTCACTTTGTGACTGGAAGCTCGGGTTAAAAAAATATTTTTAAAATTAAAAGCATTGTCAAACAAGAGAATGTCTGTTACAGGTTTTAAAAGCAAACCATATGAAGATGGTACAGCTTTTTTAAACTTGGGATGAATGGTTGACATTAGGGTCTAATTGTGAAATCAAATAAAGCCAATGATAAAGCAAAAAGTATGTTTACCTATCTGAATTAAAGAGATTGGTTGAAGAGTGAATACTTACTAGGAAGAAGCCTGTTTGTGATGGAGCTTCAAATGTAAATATAAGGACATGCAGTTATCAAAAAATATCTTAAATTAACCTGTAACAGTGTCACCGAAATTGCTCTCAGTATGAAAGTTGCAAAGAAACAAAGCCCAGAAATTCAACATTATTTAAGGTAAATTCGGCAAATTTAAGCAAATTCTGTTAGCAGAGCAGCCTCCAATCCAGACAAAATGATGCTATTTAGACCACACTTAGAATACTGTATACGAATAGCACAGCTGCCATAACTCCCGCCTGGGAGGGAGAACTCCTGATTTTCCACCTCTTTTGGCAAATACTTCCGATCTCCCGACTGACAGGCGAAATCTTCCACCAGACCCCCGTTTCCAACATTTTCAGAATATTATGTTACGTTTTTAAATATATTAAGAAACCTAATATTTTAGCTCGACTATGTAATAAATTGACTGATAGATTATTTGAAACTTATGAGTGGTATGTTGTTAGACTCCCTTTTGAGTGTTTACTCTGTGTCTCCTGCGACACTAAAAACAGCTTTATATGATTTTTTAATTATATTTGAGACTCTCATTTACCATTTTTATGATATTAAAAAGTAAGTATGCCAGTTTTATATAATTGGCAAGTTATACTTATTTTGATTATTTCAAAGAAATTTGAAACTTTAAATATTTTTCAATATACTGTACTATTCTATTCTAGTAAATTTTAAATATTTTTTTATGTGGAGCCTTGTTTTAGTATAGAATGGATTTGTTTGAAAGTCAACTAAGAATATGCTAAAAAAAATACATCATTGCAAAAATTTTAATTCATTTGTCGTGGTTCTGGTGGTGGATGCCCACAAGTATCTCCCACCTAGCTATACCTCTAATCTAAGAGGAAGCTCTCCCTCTTAGAAATAAAATCTTTGTGGCAGATCAGGGATAGGGTCTCCTAATTTCAAACAGTTTATAGTGTTACAAGGTGTTCGGCGCACAAAAGTTTTCTGGTACTGTATTTTGTTAAGGCTAAAGATTTGCATAGTTCATTCTTAAGAAACGTTAAATTTTTACCTGGACTCATAATTCTCTTTCCGCAATCATTTACACTTCTTGTTTCTCCCCTGTCCATATCAGATTTCTCTGTTATGGTATTTGCAACTGAAGTTCATATATTTGAGAGAAGACTCATAAAATCTTGGCTAAATTTAATTTGTTTTAGTACGGCTTCCATCCTCTATGAAAAGGAAAACTTTGAAATTGCCGTGGCGTATTAAAAATTTTATGTTCATTTCAAACAGTTGGTGAGGTTTTGGTTCATTCCCGTTTGTTGGCTTTGGGTTGGGTTGATTTGGTTATTTATCCTGTTGACACTCGGACAAAAGGTGATCATTGAATGCACTCTCACATTGTGGGAAAATGAGCTTCCTGGCTTTTACCTGGAAAAATCTGCTTTTTATTTTGTCAGCCAGAAGATAAGTCAACCTGCCAAATATACATTAAGTACATTGTTCCTTTATGTTACTGTTACCATAGACTAATATGAGTACTGTATTATTTCAAATGAAGATAAAAATTGGTAAATTATCTTTTACTTTCATTCTTAAGGGTTCAAAGTAAAACAAACCGCTTCAATTGTTGATTGCACAATAAGAAAAAAAATTATTTGGGAACTACAGAAGGTTTAAGGGTTTTGATGCGAAGAAATAAGGTTCATACATTTAGTGTTATAAAAAATAAACCTCTGTGGCATAAAGTATTAAACAGCGTGAGAATGGATAATACCAACTATTGCTAACACTTGTATGGCCTGGATGATGATGACCGAATAGTATGTTTCTTGGGCCAAATAATTGTGAAATAAATTTAAATATAGCATGATTTTAAAAGGCTCCCATCAACTGATCTGTGTATCTATATAATGAAAAAAATTATATTTAAATACACCACTGGTAGTAATTCAGTTAATTACAGTCGTTTCCTAGTTATAAACATAGCATATGATGGAGTGAACTACAATATTTTAACTAAAAACTAGAAGGTACGAAAACTTCTTTGTACATATTAAATATATTGAAAGTTTGGTATATCTGCAACTCTTTTTCAGTTCAGTTAGGTGGGGTACTGTATTTGTCTACGCGATTTGATTTTTTCTCGCGGAGTGAGACAGGGTTCCTTGCTCTCTCTGCTGTTTAATGTGTATATTGTTGGTTTAATTATTTCACTTAATGAGACAACTTTTGACATTGTATAGGTTAGCTAATATGAGGATAAATAACGTAGTCTTTGGCAAAGATATGTTATTAATAAGGCCTTCTGTTAAAAGTTTGGATTGTGTTCTAAAAATTTGTCAATTATGTTCGCAGTACCGTGATATTCTTTTATATATATATATATATATATATATATATATATATATATATATATATATATCTTTATTTTTCCTATCAACCTCTCCCACCCCCTTATTTTATCATGCTTATCTTATCACTACTCTCACCCCCTTTGAAAGATTAAAATTGTTTTTCCCTTCCTCCTTCCCCCTAACTTAACACTGCAATTCCCACCCCTTCTACATATTTGTATCCCCATCACATCACTCTTTTAAAAAAGGTGCCGCTAAAGTTCATAGTATGACGTTACATTTGTATTTTCTATCAGTGTCAGCTTGTGACGATTGTAAATATATTGAAGCAATAAATTTGTTACTATTTATTGATTTTTATTATCAAATCAAAAACTACGGAAAAACCGAAGATATCTAATTTTTGTCAGCTCTAAGGGATAAACAAAATTTCTATTCTTATCACGTATTCCATCGTCTTCGCGGAATTGAAGTACCAGACGCAAAACCCTCTATGACCAACTTTATTATTATGAACACCATTCATTTTCTTTCAAATGACATCTATTTCCTTGTCTTTTCTTTAACTGCGAGTCTAAATTTACTCAGATTAAAACAGCGTGTTTTGTCCCAAATATATTCATGTTTACAGTGTGTGCACGTCTGATATTAAATTTCATGGCGTTAAACACGGTCAGAAAATACCAACTTCTTTCATTCTTTACATCATTCACATCTCCTAAAGTCTTATTTGTTTGTTTGTTGTATTTTAGGTGCATTTTTAACCTGTTAAGCGTCACTTTTTTCATTCTTATACGTACGGACAGGTGCTATAACTCATCGATAACACTTAAGAAGTTAACTAAACTAAATATTGGTATTTCCATTATCTCTGATAAAAGTTTATACCTATCTTAACATCCACGAATTAAACAAATTCGTACAACAATTCGGTTTGAAAAGGGATCAACAAAGGTAAGTGTAATGATTATACTTTGTATACGTTAATAATTTGAAGCTCAGCATTTTTTTCTTCAATCGTACAGTCAATTTGTGGAATGGATTGCCAGCTAGCGTAGTTCAAAGTAACTTGGTCGAATCCTTTAAAAGGAGATTAGATGCTTATCTTGCTTTAAATCGCCAGTTAGGAGCATTTCTTAGCGCATAAATTGTGAAATTTTCACTCGGATTTTCTCCTCTTTGCTTCAAAATTTTCACTTTTCTAAATTTCCCTCCTTTCTTTCAACGTCCGTTCTTCGCTTTGCTTTAAAATTTTCACTAGTCTTTAAATTTTCTTCCATCTTTCAACCTTTCTTCTTAAACAGACAGCCTCGTAGGAACCAGTCATTCTGTTGATGTTTGGCGTCCTTTGTAATTTAATGTTCTCCCTACGGGTTCTTCTTTACGGGTATTTTCAAAATGAAACTACTACTACCATTCCTACTCAAACACAGCGTGGCCGAGATGTCGTAAGAGGCTTTTTGCACGTAAGCCGTTCATAGTTTATCAGTTCCACTTTGAGCATCTTTTTGTTTTTAATATTTTGCTGTATTTCTGCCATCATCGTCATCGTCGTAGTCGTTCGTTGTCTACGTTTCGTCAAACTCCAACTTCGTTCGTTTTCTGATTTCGAAGCAGATAAAATGGGCTTCATCATGGAGGTGACAGTTTCATCTTCGAATTTTGATAGATGGATGTGGCCTAGACGTTATTCCATACAAGATTATTGCAGCATCTTAACTGCGATCGGTTTTTATTCCTCTTCCTCTCTCCCTATCACCCTCTCACTTCCATCTAGTTTCTCATTTCTGCTCTACCCCCCTCTCTCTCCACAGGGGAAAAATATTTCGTAAAACCAAATTGATTTAATCTTAGATGAAACCAATCTTTATAAAATAACCAATTTATATATTTTGCCTTTCAGATTTTCCTTTTTTTCTGGAATGAGATTTATTTTTATTCATTACAAAAACCATTTAATATAAGCTTTCGTTTAAAGAATACTTCATTTTTCTGTTAATAAAACTTTAGCTATTTATCCTGATTAAAAAGCTACCTCTCCCCCCATTCCCTCTCTCTTCCCCAGTTCTCTCTTTACCTCTCTCTACCTCCGTTTTTCAACATCGTTATGTAAAGTTTTTCGTTCGGTCTTCGCTTTAAGATTAATTGCTGCGATGCGAAGTCTCTTCAAAAAGTTCGTCGAAGTTTCGATTCTTTCTTATGGCGAAGTTTTCAGGCTTTTGTTTATTGTTTTTGCTGAAATTTAATGCTGTAAAACATTCTCTTATCCTTCCTCATTTTCCAACAATATGTGCTCAGTTTTAGTTGATATCCGCTTGACAGTAAATGGCGATACGGTTGCATTACTCTACACCTAAAATGTATACTCATAAATGAATCAGGGTCTTTTAAATTTATACAGTTTAATACACGCTGTATTTCACACACACACACACACACACACACACGTTTGGCTACCTTAGGAAATAGGGATCACCTGAAGATCCGTTACCCCAGCCTTTTTTTCACGACTTAACCTAACGAATCGTTAGATCAACTGTACGCCCTTGACGATTGGTTAGGTTAGGTCGTGATATTTTCGTTAGTTAGCCTTATAAAGCTAACTAAAAAAGGCTGGGGCGACGGATCTTCAGGTGATCCAGAAATAGCAAAACATTTCCATATTTTCAAGTGCGGATGGCGATATTTAACCTAACTTATTATAACCTTCATTTTACACCTTTTTCAATATTTAATGATTTTCAATTGAGTGAAAAAGGTAAACTGCGGCGACACCGGAAATGTCGTTACAGATTACACGTTCGTGACACGATAAACTCAGCATGTAGCGGCTGTAGCCTATCATAAAGATTACCGCAATTTATTTATATATATATGCAAATCATTTCAGCGAGGTTAACGTATTTAGGTCGGGGCATATATTATTAAACGATATATCTGGGCGATAACGTATAAACTGTTTCATTTTATCATCCTTTTGTTGCGAGAGACGAATCTTTACGACTATTTTTCACTTCATCGCCCTACGGCGCCCTTTCCCGATGCGATGGCAAACGTTTCCTTCGAAAGAGCAAAAGTCGGAGATAAATGAACCTTCTTTTTTTCTTTCTCTTTTCTTCTTTAAGGCCAATTCAACCCGACCGACCGCGCCGCCGTTCAATTCCATTCGTGAAGAAAAGGTAAGGAAAAATCGTGAGAGAATAATGAATGAGGAAATGGCCAAAGAAGTTTTTCATCGGGAAATACCCTTCAAGAAATTGTAATAGTATATAATATATATATATATATATATATATGTAGGGTGTCCCATAAGTCTGGTCTCGTAGGAAAATTTAGTTTAAATTAATTTACAAATTTAGAACTAAAAACAAATGTTCAACTTGATGTCTTGTTTTGGGACCTTTTTTGGTTGCAGGTAGAATAACACGCAATGGCTAATATGGAAGCGAGTTACACTCCTAAGGAAAAGGCGGAGGCCTTTTCCTCATGAGTGTAACTCGCTTCCATATTAGCCATTTAATTTTAAGTAAATTTTCCTATAAGACCCGACTTATGGGACACCCTGTATTATATATATATATATATATATATATATATATATATATATATATATATATGTGTATATATATATATACAGGGTGTCCCGTAAGTCCGGCATCATAGGAGAAATTCATATTTTTCTATTTCTACAAACCATAATTCATATTTTTCTTATGCTCAGGATGCCAATTTCCCGTCCACCATTCTGTTCAGTGACGAGGCTGTTTTTTATGGAAATGGTGAGGTAAATCGACAGAACACCCGCTACTGGTCTCAAAACAACCTCACTGGCATACCTCTTCGAAGAAACAAGGTGCATCTCGGGTGATGTATGGTGTGGCATTTGGAAGGATCGCATCATAGGCCTCCTCTTTTTCGATGAACATGTCACTGGAGGCACCTACCTACGTACGCTCAAGGAAGAAGCATTTCCCAGTGTCTTGAACGAAGAAGGAAATTTCCCAACATGGTTCCAGCAAGACGGCGCTCCTGCACATTACAGCACCCAAGTAAGGGAATACCTGTACCAACAATTCCCTGGTTATTGGATAGGACGTCGAGGGCCTGTGGAATGGCCAGCTAGAAGCCCGGATCTCAGCCACTAGATTTTTATCTTTGGGGCCACTTGAAAGCGCTGGTATACGCAGAGAAAATTAGGAGTGTTGAACATTTGCGGCAGCGCATTATTGGGGCATGTAACACCATTACTCCTGACATCATTCACCGTGTGCTTGCTGACTGGGTATCACGTCTGAATTGTGCATTGAAAACAATGGTGGACATATTGAGCACGTTCTGTAAATAAAAGCTTTTGTTTTGGCTTTTTTATTATTTCTCCTATGATGCCGGACTTATGGGACACCCTGTATATATATATATATATATATATCGTAAAGAACGACGCTTTGTATAGGAGAATATTCCGCGCAAGATGAGAGCGAAAGAACGAAACAAATGAAAAAATGAGGTAACCACTCGGGAATCGAACCCGGGATCTTCTGATTGCCGGTCAGATATGATAACCATTACACCACGGGCCTCACTCAATCAAATGTCGTAATTCCTCTACATGCGCGCAGAAACCAATTTTTTCATTTGTTTCGTTCTTTCGCTCTCATCTTGCGCGGAATATTCTCCTATACAAAGCGTCGTTCTTTACGTTAATTATACTGCGTGTTTGCAGTTATAATGTATATATATATATATACAGAGATGAGGGGAAAATGGTATATGGCTTTATGTATGCTCGGAAAAATCATTTTCATGCAAATATAAACAATAATATTTTAAATTACACGGAACATACAATGGATGTGAGTAAAAATAATAAAATTGGATCAGTAAAGTGATTTCCTCTATGTATTATAGCATATAACTGCCATTTGCAGGCAATTTTTAGGCTTTATTGGCAAAAATGGGGTTATCTGACAAAATTTTCTAGATAATGCGCATCATACAAATTATTTACAGCGAGTAAAGAATAGACATTAAATTTAGTACAGATACGATGGATGTTCACAAGACAGTTAAGGAGAGGTAGAGACTTATACAGGGTAGTGCAAAAGTCAGTACACAGAGGAAGTTTTTTTCAATGGAAATATATGTATGTTTGCACTGAAAAGCATAGTTCCTATGTGTCCTGAGTTTTGGGCCACCCTGTATATAGTTGGAGATTAGAATATACACGAGTTATGATTACACAAACATTTTTTACTCCATGGATGGATATATATATATATATATGATGAATAAAACCACGAAGGAAAGGAAACATAGAATGGTGCTCAAGCGCTTTCGTCTAATGACATCCTCAGGAAACACTGAAGTACAAAAAGAGTTACAGCCTATATATAGGTTACAGAAAAAAAAAAAATAAATAAAAGTAAAAAAAAAATAAAAAAAATAAAAAAAATATATATATATATATATATATAAACAATAAACGGAGAAACAAATTTAAAGGATTGTGGGAGGGGCACACAAATTTATAAGGAAAACTATCGATTTTTAGCACAAGATTAAATTAATTGTTTCCAACCAATGTAAAAAAAAAAAAAAAAAAAAAAAAAAAATTACAAATTTATACTGGAAATCTGCCCGGGTTTTAGCACACTGCTCTTTTTGTATATAAAAATTGAAAAATTATCGATTTTTAGCACAAGATTAAATGAATTGTTTCCAACCAATGTTATAGATAAAAAAAAAAAAAATATACAAATTTATACTGGAAATCTGCCCGGGTTTTAGCACACTGCCCTTTTTTGTATATAAAAGTTGAAAAATAAAAGTTATTAGGGTGGCATACAAGTTACCAAAGATTTAGCGTTCTACCTTTCTTATCTAAATCTGTTCTGAAGGAATTCAAAACAACAGGATCGAGTTGAAAAAGACCTTTGCTTATGTTGAAGTTATTGAAAGTTGGATAATGGCAGACTCAAGAATATATCTATAACATTGGTTAGAAACAATTCATTTAATCTTGTGCTAAAAATCGATAGTTTTTCCTTATAAATTTGTGTGCCCCTCCCACAATCCTTTAAATTTGTTTCTCCGTTTATTGTGTGTGTGTGTGTGTGTGTGTGTATATATATATATATATACATATATATATATATATATATATATATATAATATACGTATATATACTGGTCAAAAAAAGAAACGCAATTTTTGAGATTTATTAATAAACATGAGGACTCAGTATATAGTAAATGATTCTTTAACATAACAAACAGTCAATAACGCGTATGGCCACCCCTAGCCACAATGCAGGCTTGGAGTCTGGCCCTCATCGACCTCAACAGTCTCTGCAGGAAAGCAACAGGGATGGCCCTCCACTCTTCAATAATTGCATGGTCAGTTCCCTGATGTTCTGCGGCTGATGCTGACGTCTGCGAACTCGCCGTTCAAGTTCATCCCATGCGTGCTCTATCGGTGACATGTCTGGGCTGAAGGCTGGCCATGGTAAGGTCTGCACCTGTTGTCCCTGCAGGTACGCCTGCACTATCCTGGCTGCATGAGGTCTGGCATTGTCCTGTTGCAGGAGCACCAATTCTGGATGTTGCCTCATGAATGGAAGAACATGTGGGTGAAGAATCTCATCCCTGTAGCGCTGGTCAGTCAGAGCTGATAGGCCCACGATAGGTCACGGTGCTGATAGGCCCATTGCAGGCGTCGTTGCCTTCTTGCATCAGTGAGAAAAGGACCTCTGTAAGGCCTGCGGGATCGGAGTCCTGCATTACGGAGTCGGTTTCTGACGGTCTGGTCACTAATTCTGTTGTTGTGGATACCAGGTGTCTCTCTGGCTGTCTGACGAGCATTCCGCTGCCGATGACGCAGGTGCTGCAGTACAATGTGGCGATCCTGGCGTTGGGTCGTCACACGAGGTCGCCCACGTCTTGGCAGGTCCTGAACACTTCCTGTGGCATTGTACCATCTAACAAGCCTAGAGATTGTGCTGGGATGCACATGCATTCGTTGTGCAACTTGGACAGCAGACATGCCTGCATCCAACATGCCCAAGGCACGACCTCTGTTGACCTCTGAGAGTCGTGGCATGCCTCAATCGCGGGAAAAAGTTTGGTTTTCTCAACGGGCAGTGTGTATTCTGTGAAGTCAAAGAAAAAATGCATGCCTTCATAAAGAATACATTCAATTTAATCTCTGTTTATTGTTTGTAACAAAATGGCGTCTTAGCCGGATCAGTCAGGTTTTAAAACATGCACTAAGTGGCTTAAAAGATTTGAACAAACATTTAACCATAATCTTGAAACTGTGATAATACCACTAACAACTTAAATTTTCACCATATGCAAGCTAATTGCGTTTCTTTTTTTGACCAGTATATATATATTTTAATTTTTATTTATTTTTTTTTTCTGTAACCTATATATAGGGCCATAGGCTGTAACTCTTTTTGTACTTCAGTGTTCCTGAGGATGTCATTAGACGAAAGCGCTTGAGCACCATTCTGTGTTTCCTTTCCTTCGTGGTTTTATTCATCATAAATTTTTCACGTGTTACTTTCGTGAAATAATTTTCATATATATATATATTATATATATATATATATATATAGAGAGAGAGAGAGAGAGAGAGAGAGAGAGAGAACGAACCATGGACAGAACTGAATACTTTGAAATTGTACAAAAATTTTGTGCCAACAAATGAATAAAATTATATAATTTCTTATAAGTGGTGTGTAAGAAAGAAAAATTTGAAATGGGAATTGATGAAGAATTGAGATATTATGATTTGTATGATTTGATGAATCTTTCATTCTTTTCTTCAAGCTTCTTAACGCGTTCGATACTATCGTCTCTTGATCGACGTTGTTCCAAAGGTTGGTTTCATTGGACCCTAAAGATTCAGTTGCAGAATCTAGATTCTAGAGTGTAATTTGTTTTTCTGATTGAATGTCTTACGTCGAAACGGTGTTGGGTTTGGGAAGCTCATATTTCGCTTTGCTTAATGCATAATTTAGTCTTTTATCACGACCAGGTTAGGCATTGGGGTCAGCCCTAAAATATTTTGTTATCGTTTTTTTCATTTTTCATGGCGTGTTAAATCTTAATTCGTTTAGAGAATACAAACTAGTCTTGCGTCGATCCTGTTGCACGAGGGATGAATCCTCCAGGTTTAGAACAAACCGCGTGTTATTGCTATTATTTTAAACGCTATCAGCGAACACTAAACAGAATATAAACACAACATCGAATGATAATGGAATTATCATCATAAGAAACCATTAGAGTAAAATGTAAAAACAATAGATGGATGATATCTTTGTTAGAGTTAGGCGTGGTAAAAGCGAATGTACCCCTCCGTGTCGTCTCCTTTAGAAAAGTCAATGAATGTTACGTCGTCAGTGTAGTCCATCATAGTCGCTTTGATATCTTCTCTGGTGGTTGTGTTGGTAAATCCCGATGCGAAGATGAAAATCCCTTGTGGAATGGGTTCAAATTCCATTGAGTTCTAGTGCGCTGGTTGAATTTACCTTTCTTCTGCAACTGTTCCAGCCTAGCTTCTTTACGGGCTTTTCTTTCCTTAATTTCTTCTGCTTTCTCTTCAAGATAATTTTTGTGCCACTTTCTAAAAAGAGTCATTCCATTGTACTTTACATCATCTATATCCATAAAGTTCTTAGCTTTCTCCTCGTTAGGAAAGCTAAAACAAACAGTATATAAAAAAACAATAAGTACAAATTTCACATCTCAAGACGTAAGCTAAATCAAACTAGAGTTAATGTATGATAAAAGAAGAAAATTGAAAAAAGAAAAACAAAAATTGTTTCTCACTTCTGAGGGAACCAAGATTTCCTCGAAAAGTATATTACGAATATGGAAACAATGAGCAAAAAACAAATAAATAAATAAATAAATAAAAAAAATAAATAAATAAATAAATAAATAAACAAAAATCTCCCGAGACTATGGTTGAAGAATAACATTCTCTCAAACGAATATTGATGGTTCTCTGATTGATGATCCCCATCGAATCTATAATTAACGTTGGGGAGTAATTTATGCGAATGTAAAAATTACGTAGCCTAAACAGAAGATCGAGATACATACGCGCCTCTTATATTGCGCAAATCATGCAACTTCGCTTTTTCCTTTATTTATCTTTTCTCCTTTTGGGGGGGGGGCTAACTTAGAGTGGCTGTTTGGATTCTTGTTCGTTCACCCATAACTTCCGTTGTCGTTAACCCGTAACTTCCGTTGTTATACCAGTGGAGAAGCAACATTTATTCTTGAGAACCGCTTTTTCCAAAGCGATTATGACTCGCAAACTGCTACCGAAAATACACAAACGAAAAAAATTATAACAATATTCAAAGTAATAATACATAATAATAATGTTTAAAAAGCATTTAATGCATTGTATATTTATTCTATTGATTTTCTTGTCAGATTGTCAGACATATTTGCATATTTTGGCAACCAGAGTAGAATTTGCATAATTTATGTATAAGAGAAATTTTCGGAGTTATAATATGAAGATCTATGGCGAATGCATAGAGATGCATAATTATTAGTCCGAGAACACGACCCTTTTTGAAATTAAAAAATCTATAATTAATTATAAAATATTCTCAGAAATCAACTTAAATGCTAATTAATAAATGACTAATAAATTATATAATTCATATAAATATTAATATAAATAATAAATAAATGATTCCTTATAAGACGAATTACACGAAATCAAAACAAAATTTATTTTAAAGTTCAGATTAAAAACTGCATAGAGTTTCCTGCATTATTGTGTTAAAACCAAAACTGTGGTTTTTTTTTAGTTGGTACATATCTCGTGATTCCTTCCACGCACTGATCAAGTTGGATTTGTTCAAGAATAATGTGGTCTCTTTCGTATATAATAGGCCGAGTTAAATAAAAAAGATTATATGACCAATAAGCTACAGAAAATCGTTAAAACGGATAACCCGATAGAGTAGTGCTTCTCAAACTGTGGTACGGCGTACCCACGGGGATACGCAAGGAAATCTTAGGGGGTACGCGAAGGGGTCCTGAAAATATAACCCTTTTAATTTTATATACGATTAACAAACGGCCACGAGTCACACGATCGTAAAGTAAGTAAAAATTAAGTATCTAGAACAAAGGGAGGGCTCAAAGAAGGGGCTGATAGAGAAGGGTGGGAAGGGATCGATAGAGAAGGGTGGGCAGGGGCCAATGAAGAAAAAGGGTGGGAAGGGGCCTGCTGATGGCCCAAAGAAACCGAAGGATGTAGCTACCTGTCGGGGTGGGTCGGGTGGTGTAACTGCGTGTATGGGTGGCGACGGGTTTCGAAAGGTCTCGGGCAAGAAGGCTGCGAAGCCGAAGCCTGAGACCCCAGTTGCCCCTGTCAAGACCTCTAACCGCTTTAGTCTCCTGTGCTCGAAGGAGGAAGACACCGTTTTGATTGGGGACTCGCAGATCAGGGGCCAGGAGAAGTACTTTGCTTCAGCAAACCGGGATGGGAGGAAGGTAAGGTGCTTACCTGGGCGGGGAACGGCGCACTTAAGGAAGGAGGTAGAGAAGGTGCGCGTGGATAGTCGGAGGACTGCGATCGTTGTCCACGCTGGTGGCAATGACCTGTTCCTCAAAGGCGGTGGGGTAGGTCTTACTGAAGGGATCATCACCGAGATCATGTCTCTTGCGGATGATCTAAAACTGAAGACAGACAGGGGAATGTTAATGGGTATTTTACCGCGAATGAATGTCAGTGACCACGCGCTCAGTAAGGTCACTGGCATCAACGAGAGGGTACAAGACTTGTGCGTTCAGCTGGGCGTGAAGTTTATTGACCCCTTCGATGCATTTTCGGGTAGGTGGGACCTTTACCAGAGGGATGGTGTCCACCTCAATAACAAGGGTAAAGGTGTGCTAGGCGCGCTGCTCGACCGGCACCTATACAGAATGGTGAGGTCGAATCCGGGAGAGATGATGGGCCCCCACCGGGGAGAGATGAGGATGAGCCGGTGGCGGACATACCTTCAACTGAAGGGTGCGTCGAAGTACAGTGGGTGACCCTCCTCCTACGTTGGAGGGGGCTCAGTCTCCTGCGGAAGTTGCCCCCTCGTTAGTGAGGGGCTCTTCAACTCCCGACAGCCCTGGCTGTTCGGGAAACGGGTCGTGCTAGGGGGCGGTCAGAATAGGGAAGGCTCCCTCCGTGCAATGCTTTTTAATGCTAGGTCAATTAGGAACAAGTTTTGCGAGCTACGGGCGCTCTTAGCATCAGAATACCAGGATATCGTTGCTATCACCGAGTCCTGGATTCATACTGATCGTAGGACTACGTTGGGAGTTCGAAATTCCCGGGTATAGAATGTTTCGCAAAGACCGCACCCGTGGGGAGGGGGTGGGGGTACTAATATACGTCAGAGACACGTTGTCCGGTTGACTGCCAGTTCCGGTCGGAACGGGAGCTGCTTGGCGTCGATCTGAACGTGGGAGGGACGAACTATAGGTTAATCTTGGTGTACAGACCTCCGCATCTCCTCCTCGAGGACGATACAGCCCTGTACACCGAACTCAGTAGCCTGCTAGGGGATAGGGTGTGTGTAGTTTTAGGAGACTTCAACTGTCGCGGCATAAAGTGGGAAAAGAGGACTGCCGATGCTGAAGGAGGAGGCTAGTTGACTTTGCTGATGAGAACTTCCTCACTCAGTGGGTCAACGAGCCTACACGAGGCGAAAGCGTTCTAGACTTAGTATTCACGACCGAAGACAACCTCGTCACTGGCCTCACCGTTGACGATCGTTGGGCGGGAGTGATCACGGTCTTATTAGGTTCCGTGTGTGCGTCCCTCGGGTGAAGCGTAGTAACTCGAGAGGCAGTAAGCTCGATCTCCGGCGGGCGAACTTTGTTAGCCTCAGGGATAGCGTAGCAGAGATGGGGTTAGAGGTTGGCGGCGATGTTGAGGGAGTGTGGAGTGCATTCCGGGATGAGTTTATGGTGCTGCAGTCTGCTGCCATACCCTCAAAACCGGTCACCCCTGCTTCAACGCAGCCTAAGTGGTTCAATCGTGGCATCGCTTCGGCTATCCGAAATAGGAAAGTAGCGTACAGGAGGGCGAAGGCCAATCGTTCCCACGAGAACACTGAAGCGTATGTCCGCCTGTGTAGGAAGTGAAGGCGAAGGTTAGGCTAGCGAAACGTAACGAAGAACTACGGGTGGCAAGCCTCTCCAAGGGGAACCCTAAGGAGTTCTTCAGTTTGTTAATAGTAGAAAGCCCATTAGAAGCATGATAGGTCCTTAAAGGACGGAAGCGGCGTTCTGCGGACCTCTGACGCGGACATCGCTAATGTGCTTAATGAGTACTTTGCGGGAGTGTTCACCAGGAGGATACCCGCGTCATCCCCGAGCCAGCTGTGAGGCACGAAGGTGCTGGCCTGGATAGTGTTAGATGTACCGCGACAGTCGTTGCTCATAGAATAGACAAACTGAGCGCGTTTAAGGCTCCTGGGCCAGACCAGTTTCTCCCCAGTGTTTTGCGAGAAGTGCGCGACCAGGTGGCTCCCCACCTGGCTACAGTCTTCAACAAATCGTTGGTGATGGGCCAGGTGCCTGGTGACTGGAGGGAGGCCAACGTGACCCCTATCTTTAAGAAAGGGATCACGAAAGTCCAGGGAACTATCGTCCTATTAGTCTCACTTCAGTTGTAGGTAAATTATTAGAAAGGATAATAGCTGATAGAATCGTTGACCATTTGGATTCCTACAAGCTGCTTGGGGACTCCCAACATGGGTTTAGACGGCATAGGTCGTGTCTCACCAACTTGCTCGAGTTTTTCCACGTCATGTTGAGTGAGTACGATAAGAGTAGGGATTGATATACTTTATCTCGACTTTCAGAAGCCTTTGATAAGGTACCTCACCGCCGGCTAATGGCGAAAGTGCGCGCGCTGGGTATCGGTGGGGAAATAGGTAGGTGGATTGAAAACTGGCTGAGGAGTAGGCGGCAGAGGGTGGTAATTAAAGGGGCTAGTTCGGGTTGGGCCTCGTCACTGTGGGGTTCCTCAGGGTTCCGTTTTGGGGCCACTGTTGTTTACCATTTACATAAATGATATCGACGGTGGCATCGTCAGTCGGATCGCCAAATTCGCTGATGACACCAAGCTTGGGGCTAATGTTGGGACGCCCGAAGCGATCGAGGAACTGCGTGCGGACCTAGGTAGGATAGGAGAGTGGTCCGAAAAAATGGCAAATGCCGTTTAACTTGGATAAATGCAAAGTGATGCACATTGGCTACGCCAATCCCAAGTCGGACTACTCGATGTTGTGGCAGTAATATCGAGGTGACTGATTTAGAAAAGGACATGGGTGTGCTAATTAGCAGCGACCTTAAGTTTACGAAACAGTGTGTAGAGGTGGAAAAGAAAGCCCAGAAACTATTGGGTTATATCAGGAGGCAATTTCAGTTTCGGAAAAGGAGATTGTGCTCTCACTGTACAATTCCCTTGTTCGGCCGTACCTGGAGTATGCTGTGCAGTTCTGGTCGCCCACCCTCAGGAAAGATATTGAGAGGCTGGAGCGAGTGCAGGCGAGGGCCACAAAGTTAATCCCTTCCGTTAGGCATATGGGCTACAATCGACGGTTACGCGCCCTGAACTTGTTTTCGCTTGAAACTCGGAGGCTGCGCGGTCAACTGATCGAGGTTTTGAAGCTCTTACGAGGGTTCAACGATGTCGATTTTAGAAGTATGTTTAGTTTAAATGATAACCCAACTCGCAACAATGGTTGGAAGTTGGATTTGAAACGGTTTAGGACTAGTGTGGTGGGGGAATTACTTTACGTATAAGATCTGTGACACATGGAACAGGTTACCTTCGGAAGTTGTGAACAGTTCCTCTGTGGATCAGTTCAAGAAAAGGTTAGACGAAATCTTGCACACTATTTGAGTGTGTAAAGACATTTAGGACCTCAGTCTGCGGAAATTTCTTTTCCTATAAAATAGTTAATATCTGGAACCAACTTCCCTCAGAGGTTGTTTCCAGTCAAAGTGTAAATCTGTTTAAAAATAGGCTAGACAAAGTACTAAACACACTCATAGTTTAAGATTAAAACCTCAAAAACTCTGCAGGAGTTTGCTTGCTCGGTGTCTCTGTGAGCAAGCTAAATATAGAGCTATTTATATATTCTCACTTTCCTGTAGAATTTCCTTGGCTACTTTTCCAGGGTCAAGGTTTTCTTCAACCTTTTTCCGTACCTGCCTCTGGCAGGGAGGGAGCGGAGGGTGGGGAGAGAGCCTTCTACTTTTCTATCCAGTTTTCTACTACTGCTAGGATAGTTGAAAGAAAAATACAAAATTTTCCCTGGCACCCGTTGCCATTGGTAACCTCTCTCTCTCTCTCTCTCTCTCTCTCTCTCTCTCTCTCTCTCTCTCTCTCTCTCTCGAAAATTCAGAAAATTCCGTTAAAGAATTCAAGGGGTATAGAAGAAGTAGTAGTTTGAGAACCGCTGCGATAGAGTTTTATCACGAGTCTCTCTCTCTCTCTCTCTCTCTCTCTCTCTCTCTCTCTCTCTCTCTCTCTCTCTATATATATATATATATATATATATATATATATATACAGGGCGTCCCAAAAAAATGTATACACACTTTAACAGCTGATAGCTCAATTGATGTTTCTTTCTTTCCAAGTTAAACCCATTAGAATTAATAATGGCAGTCAGACTAAGCTTTGAACAAAGGAAATTCATTCTAAAATGCTACTGGAAGTGTGAAAACGCAGTTCAAGTGCAAAGACAGTTTAGAAGGGAGTTTCAAACAGATCCACCAACGCGACTTACCATCACTCGAATTAGAGATAAGTTTGAAGCCGATGGAACTGTTCAGAATGTCCACAAGAAGCGTTCCGGAAGACCACGGACATCGACAAGCCCCACAAAGCAAGAAAGAGTACTGGAAACGTATCACCAAAGTCCAAGAAAATCTGTGCGGCAAGCGAGTCGTGAGGTAGGAATTTCAGAATCGTCTGTCCAACGCATTTTGAAGCGCTGTCAATGGAAAAGTTACATTCCAAGATTAGTCCATGCCATTAATGAAGATGATCCGGACCGAAGAGTGGAGTATTGCGAGTGGTACTTGGCACGATGTGGATGGGATTGGACGAAGGGGGTTTCGTAGAATACCTCCGCGTTCACCAGACCTCACACCACTAGACTTTTTTTATGGGGATACTTAAAAGACAAAGTCTACGCTATAAAACCTGCAACAGTCGCTGAATTGAGAGCAGCCATTGAACGAAAATGCACACAAATACCAAACGAAATGTTTCGTGATGTTTGCGATTCCATTACTTCGCGTTATCAACAGTGCCTGGACCAGAACGGACGTCAGTTTGAAAACAGGCGTTGACAAAACAATTAAATAATGTCTGTAGATTCTACTACATTTTGAAAATGAAATGTATTTTAATAAACACTGCCTTTATAAGTATTTGAAGTGTGTATACATTTTTTTGGGACGCCCTGTATATATATATATATATATATATATATATATATATATAGAGAGAGAGAGAGAGAGAGAGAGAGAGAGAGAGAGAGAGGGAGAAACTGGAACAATATTTACTATTTTTCTCATTAATTTTTCTTAATAATCAATTATGTACAATATAAATGTAAACACTGAATAATAATTTAAAATTTATCACCTTTACACAAAGAGACAATTCAAATTTCCAGCTGGTATATATTGCAACCGAGGAATCCAAGCGAATAATGTTCGTGTATCTGTATAAATTAAAGGGATGAAATAGCCCCATGCACCTGATGCAAGCGAAAAAAAAACGTGTCTTTCAGCTTTGTTGCGAAACTAATTTGCATACGAAATTTAAGTTCACAGTTTAACGTATGTTTTGCCATTATTATTAACACCATTTGCAAAAAACGACACGAATCATTTTTCAATACTCAAAAATTATTTCTGATTTTATTTTAGAATTTTGTTGTTGTAAACATATTATATATTTCTGATATATTTTCCAGAAAAAAAATATATATATATCCTGATAACGCGGGGTCACGTTTCGAGAGACTCCTTTGATATCGTGGTCCGCGTTATCTAGTATTAAAGCTCTTATGGGAGAAGGAGAGTAGGTTAGATTCAGAAGACCCCAAATATATAATACAAATTTTACCAAAAATAATAGAGTAACGTAATAGTTAATTGATTTGTAAATGAAATTCATTACAATAAAGAGGGTACCTACTTTTACTGGCAAGCGTCCTTGGCCCCTCCTTTCAACATAAAAAAAAATGCAAATAAAATACATGATATAAAGCTCACCATTCACGGCTCAGAGTCACTCTGCGCACGCTGCTAAGTGTTAAGTATTGCTCTTGGCTCGCGTTTACCCGTGCATGGCTTCAATATTGTCTGTTTAGATTAAAAAATTGCCGCGTTATTCGAGCCTTGTCACGCGCTATCTAAAATAAATGTCCTATATTTTGTGCCGTGTGTTATTGGGTACCGCATTATAAAACGCTGTGTTATCAGCGTTTTATATATATATATATATATATATATATA
This sequence comes from Bathynomus jamesi, assembly GCA_023014485.1. Classification (NCBI taxonomy): domain Eukaryota; kingdom Metazoa; phylum Arthropoda; class Malacostraca; order Isopoda; family Cirolanidae; genus Bathynomus; species Bathynomus jamesi. The sequence goes on along the minus strand of JAJOZX010004329.1, from coordinate 173,456 downwards.
TATATATATATATATATATAAGAAAATACTTTGTTACAGCAGCGATATGGTTAAATATTTGCCAACCAATTCAAAATGGTTAAATTAATTTTACAATGATTTCACTAACAATAAGTTTTATACCAGACAAATAAATCATCATGGTTAGTGGTATCATCCCATGGTTGTATTAGCCATAATTCAATTGGTTGGCAAAATATTTAACCATATATTTGGTTGCTGTAACGAAGATAGTTTGTGTATGTACGTATTAGTTATTTCCAAATACACGATCCTGCCAAAATACATTTTTAAGGTATTAAAAAAATACATTTCAGTAAGTTTCATTAAAGTAAATTAAAATAAACTAGCTGTAACTCCACTCTGAACTGACACAAGGACAAGTAAAAACGCTAATGACAATTTGCGAAATATGTTTATCTAATGCACGCAATTCTGATGCTTTGATACTCGCGAGAAGTCATTTCTATCGAACATTTAATTACCCATAATTACAAGGGCAGTCCGAATAGCTTGCTTGACGTCAAAACGAAAACTGACGCAGTTTCGAGTTGATGCCCTTTAATTCTGAGCTACGTCACAACAAAATTTAGCTTTGGTCACAGCCTTGGCGCAACGCCGCTTCTTGTAGGATTATCAAAGTTTTGAGACGTTGGGTTTGACTACTAGTAGTTAGACGGGTGACTCTCAGGATGTAGCGACCCGTGGTTCGAATTCCAAGGTAAACTGTACAGTAGGTCCCGACTGAAATACGATTCCTCCACTATGGTTGTTAGTACGGAGAAAAAGTCATACAATTAAGAACAGCAATGCTGATCGGCAGGAATGAGCATCTCTTCACTTAAGGGTGTAAACTGTAACGTAACGAGAATATTTTTATAGATCCAACATATTTGGTTTAAGTGTACACAGGCATATGCATCTTAAGGTAGCAAACAACATGGCCATGGCGTAACCTTATATACTCATCCATTATATTCCAAAACCTTGTGCGTTTTTTGGGGTAAATTTACTTTAATTCGTGTCGGTAGATAATCATACAAAAAAAAAATAGACTTCTGTATTTTTTCTGTCGCAACAATATTGTTTCAAATGTTCGTAAAAGCTCCCTGCATTAATTAAACATTATTCAGTTTTTCTTTCTATAAAATTATGATTTTGTTACTTACGAGGTTTTGAAATACCGCCATCAGCATACACGTATATATGCGTACATATATACACACACATGTACAATATATATAGATATATACACATTTTACAGTAAAATTGTGAAACTAGTGATTTCACTCGGGGAATTCGGTAGGTAGGTTACGTTAGTAACGTCCTGAAGTCCCTGAGTGAAACAGTAATTACGCAAAATTACTGAAAATTTCAAAGTTTTCATAAAATCACTAGTTTCACAATCTTACTGTAACATATATATATATATATATATATAATATATATATATACCCATTAACTCACTGCTTTGAAGTCATTCGTACTTAATTGTGTAATTTAGAATACGTTAGTGTTGTTTTTACATTAAAAAAAACAGATTTTCGGCCACTTAAGTCGCGTGTAATTAATTTCAAATTCAGTTTAAATGGAGCGTTTAGCGAGGAAAGCCGATTTTAATTTTTAATTAAGGATAACAGATTGCTTTTTACGTGGTGAAGTGTCGAGGGAAGGGTTGGATAGCTCGGGGTAGTACGAATGTGGGGGAGGGAGGCTTCAGAAGAGAATAAGTGGGAGGGGGGGTATAAAGAAAAAGTATATCTTCAATTTTTTTTTCTTTGGCCTTTTTTTGTTAATATATTTTTTCCTTGTTTACTTTTGTAAATTTTTTTTTCGGGGTTTTGGGTTAATGAGGGAAATGGAGGCATTTTGTATCCTTTTATTCAATATTAGATTTTAGGAACGATAGATCACGTTAAATTCGAAAATCGTAAATAAAAGGGGAATGTAATTTGTTTTTTTAAACAAAGAAAAAAATTATTTATTTGATTTCGTTAAATTCACTAATTTTTCCCCTTACTTGAAGGTTATTTTTTTTTTAATCCATTTCTTTCAAATTTTATAAATTTATTGGTTCAAATTTTTTCTTGAATTTGTTATCTATCTATATTGATCTATCTATATTTATAATCTATTTTTTTTATATCAATAACGTATAATCAGTAGAAGATTTATATTTGAATATTGAAGATGCTCGTTGCAAAATCTCCGTCAAAAGAAAGAAAAACTGAAAATTTTATAAATAATCCCTTTACGATTATTTTGCGTTTACAAACATATGAACGTATGAATATGAAAAAAATACACTTTTCAGTTACAAAATAAAAATAGATCAGTTTCATAATGAAAGACACCAGAGAATTAAATAAGAGTTATAGCGAGCACTGTTTTGTACACCATCTCTGAGAAAGTAGCAGAGATTGTACAACTCCGGACCCCAAAAAATAGAATATTGTCTCAAATGCACTCATAACCTTGATAATATCTTTAACCCTTTACTGCCCAAAAGGACAAATTTGTAACCTTTCAAATACACGCATTCATAACTTAACCCTACAAAATATTTGGGCAGTAAAGGGTTAAGTTGTACACTTTTATGAGGAATATCGAGTATCTGTGACGTCATTATGACAAAAAGACACCTGTGTGTGCCAGTTTTGAAAAAAATGAAAATATAGCAAAGACCTTATTAAATAATGGAACGTTAATGCTTAGCGACATACCAAAATATTAGAATATCTTGTCAGGTGTTACAAAAACAGAATAAATTCATTATGTTTATTGAGTACTGCCAATATATTAAACCTTTTTCAAAGACTTTTTAACTCTGCGTCTTAGTATTTAGTTGGTCCACCCTTAGCCCTGATTACGGCCTCCAATTGACGTGGCATCGAGTCGACAAGCCTCTCGCATTCTTCTGTCGTTATCGATTGTCATATTGTCACCAAACACCTCTTCATTTCACTAAGTGTTCCTGGTTTACGCTTTTTGGACCTTCTGCTTAGCAATATTCCAGAGATTTTCTATCGGATTAAGATCGGGAGAATTAGCTGGCCATAGTAATACAGTATTTCAATTTCCTAAGCATCAAACCACGCACATGTTGCACGAGCCGCATAAGCTGGAGCCAGGTCATGTTGAAAAATAAATGGTTTGCCCCCATACAGCTGTTCTGCAGACTCCAGCATGAAGTATTTTAAGATTTCTTGATAAACGTGACTATTGACCGTTAAACAAACCAGCACCACACGCAAATCTTTTCCGGGTGTGAGTAAAGAAGTTTACTGCAGAAGGAAGTGTCAAAAAAGGGAACTACTCCGATAGACCAAAAGATCCTCCAGAAAGAGTCGAGCTGAGTTAAACATTCCATATTCTTCTTCGTATAAAATCATTCACAACGTTTCAAAATTCCGGTCCTACGAGATACAGGTTGTTCACCAACTGCAAGAGGAAAATTACGCTACAAGACTTAAACCTGTAAAGAATTTATCAAAAGGACAAACTGATGATTGCTTTCTTTCAAATCTCACTTTTAGTGACGAAGCAATTTTCCATACCTCTGTTAGATTAAACTGCCGCAACTGCAGAATCTGGGGGAGAACAAAATCCACACGAAACATACGAACACAAAAGATTCGCCAAAAGTGAACGTTTGGTGTTCGTTATTACGCGACTGCATTTACGGCCTCTTGTTTTTCGAAGACAAAACCATTAATGGAGAAACTTACCTCAGAATGTTAAAATGTGTTTTGTTCTTCAAGTACGACACATTCCAGGTCTATTGCAACGTGCAGTGTTTCGTACTGTGCCTATGTTTCTAGACCACGGGTGGGAAAAATACGGTCCGAGGGCCGGATACGGCCCTTCACAAGATTTTATTCGGCTCGCGCTGTTGACTAGAAATTATAAATAAAACGGCCTGCAAGCTGTCCTGCGATAAAATGTTGACGTGTATTTATTATTTAATTCAGAGAAATTTTAGAGAAAATAGACCAAATAGAGAAATTTTGAGCAGATAGCAACGTTTCCCAACTATGACATTTTCTATCTTAAGATTTAACAAATTAAATTATCGATCAGTGATGAGTGATGAACATCTTGGTTCGGTGTTCCCCATTGCAACGACAGAACTGAAGCCACATATTACTCATTACCTCAAGGCTTACAAAGCGCTTTCACTCGTCCCACTACGCTAATAACTCAAATCTTATGCCATCACTATGCAACTAATCTTAACATGTTATTACCTTATAATTTTAAATTTAATTATCAAGAAATTGTTTAAAATTCAATAAATAATTTAAATTAAAATACTAATTTTTTTTTTTTTTTTTTGTAATTTTTTCACATGAACTTTTAACCTTTAAAGCTGGAATTTTTTGTAGGTGTAAGTTGAGAATGTGTGTATTTGAAACGCTACCAATTTGTACTGGTCGTCCTGAAAGGGTTAATCATTAACTGGAAATGTTTTAAAGCCCATTACATACTGTATACTGTGTGTGTGTATGTGTGTGTGTTTATATATATATATATATGTGTGTGTGTGTGTGTGTGTGTGTGTGTGTGTGTGTGTGTGTACTAGTTGAGTGTTACTTTAAGCTGTAATTATTTACAAACTTTATTATTGTGAAGGCTAACTGGCCCGCGATTGTAGTCAAGCCTTCTTAATTGGCCCTCCGATCGAAATAATTGCCCACCCTTGTTCTAGAATCTAGACGAAACATACCTAGGATGGTGGATTGGTGGAGAAGGAACTACAGTACAAGATGGTCAGTTCGTTCTCCGGACCTACCTCCTTTAGATTTTTATCTTTGGGGGTATGTAAAGACAACCGTATATCACAACGAACCAAGGGATATTTATGACCTAAAACTGCGCATTAGAGATACCATAGCATCAGTTCTTATAACTGTTTGGACAGTGTTTTCACTGAATTATGAACCTAACTTTCATTCACTTACAGAAAATGATGGAAGGCATGCGGAGATTTCCTAAATATCAGCTATAAAACTTAAACCATTAGCGAATCAAATGACCTTTAAATTTTCCGAATGTATAAATTCAGTAAATGGTTATTGCAATTTCTTTCCGCACCATTCACGTAAATGGACGCTGCACAAGTATTTGCAAAGGCACCTTATGAATACAGATATATACGCTGTACATCCACTATTAGGAAAATCTGAATGCACGATATATGGAGAAGGAGAGGCAAGAGTGCGAAGGAATTTCATAAGAAATGATAGGAATGGGTCTCCTATTCGCAAATAAATTCGTTTAAATAAACAATGAGAGGATCTCTGAAAATGTAGAGCGCTTCAAGGTCTTGGGAAGATCCTCAAAGCAATTATGAATATGCATTTGTCTTCTTATTGTTCGATGTCTTGAGGGAAATACATACGAAACATGGACTAGGTCGAGACGCGGTTTGGAAATCAATGTAAATGCCTTGTTCCAGTTCCATGAAGGCCTCATTCTGAGGAAACCACGAAATGGAATAAATTAGGGGAAAACGAAAACGGAAAACGTCTCCATAAAATACAGTTTAACGGAAATGAATAAAAGGTGTATTTACAATCTGTTTATTCTCACAACGTTGTTTTCTGATTTTTAAATACAGATACGTTTTGAACACCAATGAATGATCTGAATCATTTGAAGAATATGTATTTTATTTTCATATGTTTGAAAATATGTATTTTATTTTCATATATTTGAAGAATATGTATTTTATTTTCATATATTTGAAGAATGTGTATTTTATTTTCATATATTTGAAGAATATGTATTTCATTTTCATATATTTGAAGAATATGTATTTTATTTTCATATATTTGAAGAATATGTATTTTATTTTCATATATTTGAAGAATATGTATTTTATTTCATATATTTGAAGAATATGTATTTTATTTTCATATATTTGTGTGTGTGTGTGTGTGTGTGTGTGTGTGTGTGTGAAGAAAATATCCCTGAATGAACAAATATACATTTTTTAACAAACCTTCAGCAAAAATGTTCACACTAAGTCTAAGAAGTGTAACTAATTATTATATCATCTCCTTACTACCAATCTCACACTCAAAACCAAAACGGAAAATTTTCCCCGTTTAAATTCTTTAAGCGAATCAGTGTTATTATCGTGAAATATACTAAAAAAATGCTCGCAAATCCCCCCCTATTTGAATGAAACTTCCGGGTTTCCTAAAGTTTTTATTTAACATTCAACCAAAATAAAAGAAATGAAGAAGTTCCGTATAACTGCTAGTCATTTTCTTTCGCCTTTTCACCTTCGAATTAAGTATTCAAAATCTACAAACAATCTCGAACTATATCAATTTAATTTCAGATACGCGATTTGGATTCCAAGTTAGAATTTTAATTCCTCATTTCTGGAGCTTATTTTCTTCCAATGCGACTTTAATTTCCTGTTTCTCTTCCTCCTTCCTATCTTTTTACCAAACATCTCAGACAAGTTTTACTTAGTTCTCTTTTCATAGTATTTTATAGGCTATTAAAGCGTGTGTTCGTCATCGGGAAATCTACCTATTTGATGTTTTTGGTCTCTTGGGTGATATCTGCGCACGTTCCGATCAGTTCCACTGACTCTTACGCAGATAATGAAAATTCCTAAGATGTTTTTAATATTACGATACATCTGTTTAGCGGATGTAAAAGAAATATCCGCGGGGTCATTTAAGTGAAATTTTTATTTCATTCTTATGGAAGGATTTCAGAATTACGGTTAATTCGTTCGTAAACGAATATTATACATTAACGAATAAGACACTATTTCAGAATCACTTTTGAGTACAAAACTCTTTATTGTCCCCCGAGATACACTCCTATACTGAAAATATGGCAACTCATTTACACTCATTTACAATACCCTAAACCACGTTCGTTTATTTCCGTAACAAAAAAAAGGTTTCCTAGAACAACACTGATTAAATAAACAAATAAATAATTGGTCTCGTGTTCCGAGTAAGGTATGATCTTATGTAAAACAAGGGAACACATAGCGATGTATCTAATAAACAGAAGCAACGCTCGCTCTCAGACGGAGTTCTGCTCTCATTTGCGGAATTTATACGAGATACTTGCACTAAATTACGTAAAACAAGGGAAAACGGAGGCCCTGAATTAACTATAGCAGTAATCCTTGCATCAACGTATTGCAAGCACCTGTCTGACGTTTGTCGTGATGTTGCATCTCCTTTCACCTTTTATACACTCCAGAATGGGCATTACAGTATGAAATTCTCGTTGAATTAAACTCAATATATAAACACTATATATATCTTTCTATGAGCAACGACTATCCATTTTTTACGTATCTCAAAATTATTGAATATAACAAACACTTAAATAACAATTACACTTTTAAAAAGAATTTAGTTAATACCTTTGCGCTCAAAAGCACAATGCCTTCGCAGTCTTCTACAATAGAAGTGCAAAATAACCGAAAACACCTTCCTAAACTCGGGCTTCTCCAAATGGCACTCGTTTCTTGTGCCTTTTGCTCTAAAAATCTACTCGAGTCTCATACTCTATTTTCGTCCGAATAAAAAAGAGTCGCAAATAGACCCAAATAGCAGCCATCCTTATTAACTCTCCTTCGGCCACTCTCTGCGCGTTTCTTTAATGGGGGCGAGAATTGTGAAGGTATGTTCATATATTCTATCGCCGCACCCCCCAACATCTCTGTTTATTATTATTAGTTTATACAGCTGCTGACAAAAAAAAAAAGGTTCATATATCTTTATCTAACGAGTTCGTTCGTTACTTCATTTTAAATTTAAGAGACAAGGATTTAACGACTTAAATTTAATTAAAAAAAAAGAAAAAGATAAAATAGATAAATAATTATCTTAGTGGAATCAGAAAACTATGATTAAAATGTTAATTCATTGACCAAAAAAAGTAAAGTTTTCTAAATGCAACTGAAGTTAAGTTGAAATCCACAAACTTTTCCAGTCCGTGAGGTACTAAATAAACCAAGCAAGAGCGCTCTAAGTTAAACAGTATCATGTTAATAATAATTTTCTCCTCTCTCTCTCTCTCTCTCTCTCTCTCTCTCTCTCTCTCTCTCTCTCTCTCTCTCTCCAAAAAAAATAAATAAATATATATATATATATATATATATATATATATATATATATATATATATATATATATATTTCGTTAGTGAAGAGGAAGTAATGCGCTATATTGATAAAATGAAAACGCGTAAATCACCGGGTCCGGATTCCATATCCCATACAACTAAAAGAATTAAAAGATAGCATTGTTGTGCCGCTAACAAAGATTTTTAATGCGTCTATTTCTGAGGGTGCGTACCAGATAATTTCAAGTTAGCAAACGTAACACCTATCTTTAAGAAAGGCGATAAAGGTGCGGCGGGAAATTATAGGCCAATCAGTTTAAACGTCTGTTGTAGGTAAGATACTGGAATCAATAATTAGGGATCGTATAGTCGAACACTTAGAAGTGCATAATCTGGTTAGAAATACTCAGCACGGTTTTAGGCGAAAACAAATCTTGCTTAACTAATCTTTTAGAATTTTTCCAAAGCGTGGTTAACGTTTACGATAGACATCGGGCGGTTCATGTAGTGTATTTAGATTTTCAAAAAGCGTTTGACACCGTGCCGCACAAAAGACTGATTGAAAAACTAAGGCTCATGGAATCAGGGTGTAGTAATAAATTGGCTAGAAGAATGGTTGCGAGGCAGGAAACAGAGGGTGGTCGTTGATGGAGCGGAGTCGTGTTGGGCTAATGTAGCGAGTGGCGTTCCTCAGGGTTCTGTATTGGGCCCCTTGCTTTTTCTTATATATATTAACGATTTAGATGTCGGCCTAGACAGTACAGTTTCAAAGTTTGCGGATGACACGAAGCTGGTGGTAGGCGATTAATGACGAGATAGAGGTAAAATTCAGGAAGATTGAATAAATCGTTGATTGGTCAGTCACATGGCAAATGAGATTTAACGTGGATAAGTGCAAAATTATGCATATAGGTTCGCGTAACGGTAATTTTGCGTATAGTATGTCAGGGAAAGATTTAACAAGCGTAGAGCAGGAAAAAGATTTAGGAGTTATAGTCACTGGTGATTTAAAAGTAGCGAAACAAAGTACAGCGGCGGTCAATAAGGCGAACAAAGTGTTAGGTTTTTATAGCTCGAAATTTTGAGTACAAATCGCGCGATATTATAGTTCCTCTTTATAAATCATTAGTTAGACCCCATTTGGAGTACGCGGTCCAATTTTGGAATCCGTATATGCGCAAAGATATAGACAAAATCGAAAGAGTTCAAAGACGAGCACTAAGATGATTCCGTCGCTTAGGTCAAAGTCGTACGAGGATAGGCTTAAGGAGTTAAATGACAACACTCGAGACTAGGAGGTTAAGGGTGATCTAATCCAGGTTTTCAAAATTATGAATGGGTTCGATAACGTAGATAGAGATAGCTTTTTCGAAATATCTCAATATAATAGGACTAGAAATAACGGGTGTAAGTTGACATGTAGAAGGTTCGAGACAGCAGTTGCGAAAAAACTTTTTTACGCATAGAATAGTAAATAGCTGGAATAGTTTGCCGGTAGAAGTATTATAGCACGTCTATAAACATGTTTAAGAATCGATTGGACGCGCATGTTGATAGAAAGGGTATAGTTTAAGGTAGTAAAATTAAGGCTTTGTGGGGGTAGATCCCACAGCTCAACACAAGTGTTGTGGATATAGGGAGGCAGCGTCTTGGGTTAGGGGAATACTCTCTGTCCTTACACACCCCATTTAAAGAGATTCCTCTGCCGAGCGGTGGCCCCCATGTACTGTGAGGTATTGAAAAACTCATGATCTTCACTTGCCCCACAAACACCTTTAAATGGGAGACTCATAATGGGTGCACACACATTTCTACATTACTGTACAGTCTTTACAGCCACACCTACACTTTTCCTCGTAAGTGTATATATTGTAATGTATATGGTTGTAAATTTGACTTGGTCCGCAATCGATATGAACCGTGACTTGATGGATACCGTAATGAAATTGACTGGATTCTTTGGATCTGATATATTGCATGTCCTTATAAATAGATATAGAATGTAACATATTTGTGGATAGTAGTCTATTATGACTTGATCCTCTGGACCGAGAGATTCTATCTTTAGTTTTAACCGATAATTAATTATTTTTAATTGATAATGTATATGGTTGTAAATTTTGACTTGGTCCGCCATCGATATGGACCGTGACTTGATGGATACCGTAATGAAATTGACTGGATTCTTTGGATCTGATATATTTGCATGTCCGTTATAAATAGATATAGAATGTAACATATTTGTGGATAGTAGTCTATTATGACTTGCTCCTCTGGACCGAGAGATTCTATCTTTAGTTTTAAACCGATAATTAATTATTTTTAAATTGATAATTATTTAGTTTCGTAAAAATTGGTCGTTGCCAATGTACCGGCAGTTTTTAAATAAGTTTCTTATGTTCTTGTGGTTCGGAACCCACGTAAAATTGTAGGTCCCCTCCGCCACCACGGAGGACATACACAATACACGATTACGAACACAGTTAGGTAGACCAGCCATGAGTGGATCCTAGGGTCTTTGTTGGTCTGAAACATTATAACATTATTATTATTATTATATATATATATATATATATACAGGGTGTCCGAGAATTATCTGTACAATTTTTGGCTGTTATTAAAAGTCAACCATGAAGTGTAGAAATTCCAGTTTTGTCCCATTTTACAGAGAATCTCATTAATTTTTTTCTGATACCACGTTTTGACAAGTTTTTTAGAAATGTACGCGGGTGACAGACATTGATGATTTAAAAGCAAGAATCACAGCTGCTATTGAGCGAATTGATGTGGATATGCTGCAGCGTACAGTGCTTACAAGAAGTCTCACGCCTCTGTCTCGTCCCAAGCTAGTCTGTTAGGTATAAAATGGGCGGTCCTTATGGCAGCGGAGGTGTGTTCGGATTGGTGCACATAACTGCTCTAACCCAATCAATGACATCATTATTAGGTCACTTCTGCAACATTTTAGTGTTTAAAATACGAATGATTAAGAAGCAGAATGAACAAGTTTCGGGATGTTGGGATGGTTATAGAGCAATCCTAGTCATCATAACATTAGCTGGGCATTACATTATACCGTCTCAATATATACTGTAGACTATAGAGAACGACTAATTCGACAAATATCCCAAATCATGGCATGATACCTAAGTTATTTTGACGCAGGTCTAAATTATTTGCTCAAATGCAATTATTGATATTAAGTAATTGCTGGGAATTGTTGTTAATATTGCTGTTTGTGATACATATCCTACGTGACGAATCTAATGACCAAATTCCTCAGTGAACCTCTCACGCGGCTCGCATTTCGAGGAAGTCACGGTCGTCTCACTAATAGATAGTTTATCCATTGTTTTAAGTGGTAACCTATTAAGCGAACTATATTAAACCTCTCCTATCTTATGAAAGTCATTAGTCTAAAACAAGACTGGTGGGCCGTGAATCAGAGAAATTTGCATTTGATTTGTTCATCGTAATTATTACGTAATATAGTATACTGTTATAGTAGTATATAAGAGTTTATTGAGCATATCATATGACAATTCCCATAAACATGTGATGACCTCGATGTTGCCAGTTTTTATTTTTTTCCTGAAACTATTACCTTTTCATAGTTTGTTTCAACAATGCATATATTATCATCTCCACGAGCGTAGACATTACAAGAAAAGATTCTAACTAAGGATAAGTAAAGTTCTTTCATGGTCACAATATATACTTTTATAGATGTCAAACATAAAAACATAATAAAATTCTATATTAACATAAATATATATTCGATACACATTTACGTCATAGCTTTAACATCAGTATTTTGTATAGCTTCCTCCAGCATCAATAATTTCTTGCAATCGTTGCGGCATAGAAGAGGCAAGATTGTAGGGAATGTTTGGTGTTCGGCGTAAGCTCTCCCAACTATTCCTCGTGTGAGCTAAAAGTGCTTCAAATGTTCTTTCATTGCGTTGCTCCCATTCGTTAATCATTATTGCCCAAAGGTTTTCAATCGGATTCAAATCAGGAGAACGTGGTGGCAGAATTAGATTAATAGTCTCTGGGTGATCTTCGTACCACGCTCTCACAACGTTACTCCTATGAATGGGACTGTTATCTTCCATTAAGTAAAATGGTTCCGGTGCTGGAACCAGATACGCACGAACACTGGGTAGCAGCACCTCTTCCAGTATCTGGCAATATTGCTGTCCAGTAAAGCGTCCATCTACTTGAGTCAATTCTCCGACACCATAGCCAGACATCCAGCCTCACACACCGAGATTGATGTGACCACTACATTTGCTCGGGAAAACATTTCCTTCTTCATAGCGTTTTCCGCGCTGCCTCCAACAATGCAGGGAACCATGACTATCTGTTGCAAATGTTTTTTTGTCACAGTACACAACTTTTCTCCAGAATTCTTCCTCCTGCGGCAAGTATTGCAAGGCAAATCCCATCCGCGCCTCTTTATGCTCAATCGTCAATGTAGGTTTTATAGATGGACGGCGAGAAAAATACCCTGCCTCGTGAAGTCTGTTGTTCACTGCATTTGCGCTACAACGAAGGTTCAGGTCTCTGTAAATATGCGTCGCTGGAACAAACGGATGCTCTCTGGCATGAATACAATCGCAGCATCTTCCTCTTGAGATGTTGAACGCGGAGGACCAGACCTCGGCAAAGTAGCGATTGAGTTTTCTGCTTCATACCGATGAATCCACCGTTCCACAGTGCTTCGATGAACGTCTAGTCTTCTTGATATTTCTTATTGGCACACCATATTCATGCAATGTCACCATTGCTCCCCGCATTGCCTGGGTCGTCTCGTGGTGCACAGACGGCCTTTCCAGCTTTGTGTAAATGGCTTATGTAAAGCGTGCTGGGACGATAAAGGAAATGAGGATACCATGCACCCATCTAGGACGTTTTGGTGCCGACATTTTGGCGCTGGACGTTTTGGCGCCGCCGTTTGGGCGCCACCGTTTGGGCGCCGCCGTTTGGGCGCGGAGCCGGTTTGGCGCCGCCGTTAATTAGTATTAAGTATTAAGTAGTAATACTTGGTTATTAACCTGAAGTGCTGTCTGTCTTTTCAGATAAGTTGTGTTGTTGCCCTTAATAGCATAAATGTCTGAAAATATATCAAGTAAGAAAGGGAAACAGAAGTTTTCACATAATGGATATTTGTATGTTTGATAAATGTAGCAAGCGCGACCCTTCGTTACTTTTTTGGCGGTGCGAGCAAAAGAGTCAGTGTATTATAAGGTGTATATATAATATGGGTACTTTTCCGTTATCTGCCCCATTGACGATTGGTTAGGTTCAGTCATGATATTTTCGTTAAAACTAACAAACATATCACAACTTAACCTAACCAATCGTCACTGCCCGGTTAGGTCAACTCTACGCCCTTGACGATTGGTTAGGTTAAGTCGTGATATTTTCGTTAGTTTTAACAAAAATATCACGACTTAACCTAACCAATCGTCAAACGGCGCCCAAACGGTGGCGCCAAAACGTCCCATTCCGACCATGCACCCCTTCTGAAATTGTTTTCGGTTGTGAAGGGTACCAACCCTTCGAATGGTAATAATAATCAGCCAATTTCCTAATTTGTTGAACATATGCATAAAAAATTCGTCTTAAAAGCCAAGGATCCAAAGATTGTCAGCAATAGTTTATATCCCAACTAAATATAGTCAGCCATCAAGAGTATAGTCATATTTTATTTCCATAACTACTCATGACTATTCTGTCATAGTAAATAACCTTATTATGACTTAGGTAGTAGTGGTAATTCTGAGTGGCGGCCTCTAGCCACATACGTTAAACCTATCAGTGCGTCTAAAACCAGACTCTTCTGTTTCTGTCAATTCATTGTTAGTTTAAGGTATTTTGCTCTTTGTCTTTCTAGGTCTAGGGCATTAAAATAAATATTTGAGTTTGTGTTTAGCATTTCATATGAATTTCTCTCCTCTCCCTTAACCCATCCCCGCGTTCATTTTAGCCCCCTCTCTCCCTTTCCTCCTCCCTTCGTAATTCCCCACCCAAGCTCGTTTCCTTCGACATAGCAACGCTTACCTCCATCCTCATTCCACTTCCTTCATTAAACCTATTATCGCTTTTACTGTCCCTTCCTTCCATCCTTCAATGCCAGCGTTCTTAAACCTAACATATAAATTATGTAATATGGAATCTAACACCTTAGATCTCTACGCATTCATGTTACTTGAAGACGCCTGTGTCTTAGGGGAATCTAAGTGTTGAGAGTGGGCTTCGGGGTAGTCTATAGATTATTACAGATGACCTTGAACGCTCCAACTATTTAAAAATGATTATTTATTACGCACGTCATATGGCATAATAGACACATGAATTTAAGTATCTCTTACACTATAGGAATGGAATTGAATCCTACGAGAGTTAAAAAGTCGCAAAATATGATAGATTAGTTTGTATTAAGAGGTCACTAAGAGAAAAGGATTTGGGGTAGAGCGGAAAGCAGAGAGTATATTTTCCCCGAGTTTCGGTTATTATTAACATTATATGGATACATTGCAGATGTCCCTACTGAAGACCTCTGATGGGATGCGGTGTGATCAGAGAGAGAGAGAGAGAGAGAGAGAGAGAGAGTTACAAGGAGTTACAAGGAAAAGAAGTACCTCAAAAGGCCTTGCGGCCCATACCGAGGAGGTACCAATGGCAACGGGTGCCACGGAAAATTTTCTACACACTCAAATAGTGTGCAAGATTTGGTCTAACCTTTTCTTGAAATGATCCACAGAGGAACTGTTCACAACTTCTGAAGGTAAATTGTTCCACGTGTCACAGATTTTATACGTAAAGTAATTCCCCCACACAGTAGTCCTAAACCGTTTCAAATCCAACTTCCAACCATTGTTGCGAGTTGGGTTATCATTTAAACTAAACATGCTACTAAAATCGACATCGTTGAACACGTGTAAGAACTTGAAAACCTCGATGAGTTGACCACGCAGCCTCCGAGTTTCCAGCGAAAACAAGTTCAGGGCGCGTAACCGTCGATTGTAGCCCATATGCCTAACGGAAGGGATTAACTTTGTGGCCCTCGCCTGCACTCGCTCCAGCTTCTCAATATATTTCCTGAGGGTGGGCGACCAGAACTGCACAGCATACTCCAGGTGCGGCCGAACAAGGGAATTGTACAGAGAGAGCACAATCTCCTTGTTCCGAAACTGAAATTGCCTCCTGATATAACCCAACAGCTTCTGGGCTTTTTTTTCCACCTCTACGCACTGTTTCGTAAACTTAAGGTCGCTGCTAATTAGCACACCCAAGTCCTTTTCCAAATCAGTCTCCTCGATATTACTCCCCAACATCGAGTAGTCCGACTTGGGATTGGCGTAGCCAATGTGCATCACTTTGCATTTACCCAAGTTAAACGGCATTTGCCATTTTTCGGACCACTCTCCTATCCTACCTAGGTCCGCACGCAGTTGCTCGATCGCTTCGGGCGTCCCAACATTGGCCCCAAGCCTGGTGTCATCAGCGAATTTGGCGATCCGACTGACGATGCCACCGTCGATATCATTTATGTAAATGATAAAAAACAGTGGCCCCAAAACGGAACCCTGAGGAACCCCACTAGTGACCGAGGCCCAACCCGAACTAACCCCTTTAATTACAACCCTCTGCCGCCTATTCTTCAGCCAGTTTTCAATCCACCTAGAGAGAAAGCGAGTAGAGAGTGAGAGTAGAGAGTGAGATTAGAGAGAGAGAGAGAGAGAAGAGAGAGTAGAGAGAGAGAGAGAGAGAGAGAGAGAGAGAGAGAGAGAGTGAGAAGAGAGAGAGAGAGAGAGAGAGAGAGAGAGTAGAGAGTGAGATTAGAGAGAGAGAGAGAGAGAGAGAAGAGAGAGAGAGTAGAGAGAGAGAGAGAGAAGAGAGAGAGTTACAAGGAGTTACAAGGAAAAGAAGTACCTCAAAAGGCCTTGCGGCCCATACCGAGGAGGTACCAATGGCAACGGGTGCCAGGGAAAATTTTGTGAAAGTTTATTTTTCTTTCAACTATCCTAGCAGTAGTAGAAAACTGGATTGAAAAGTAGAAGGCTCTCTCCCCACCCTCCGCTCCCTCCCTGCCAGAGGCAGGTACGGAAAAAGGTTGAAGAAAATACCTTGACCCTGGAAAAGTAGCCAAGGAAACTTTACAGGAAAGTGGAGAATATATAAATAGCTCTATATTTAGTTTGCTCACAGAGACACCGTGCAAGCGAACTCCTGCAGAGTTTTCTTATGTTTTAATCTTAAACTATCAACGTGTTAAAGTAATTCCCACATATACTAGTCCTAAATCGTTTCAAATCCAACTTCTAACCATTGTTGCGAGTTGGGTTATCATTTGAACTAAACATGTTTCTAAAATCGACATCTTTGAACCCGCGTCACGTAAGCGTCGATTGTAGCCCATATGCCTAACGAAAGGGATTAACTTTGTGGCATTTTTCGCCAGTTTCCAATCCACCTACCTACTTCCCCACCAATACCCAGCGCGCGCACTTCGGCCATTAGCCGGCAGTGAGGTACCTTATCAAAGGCCTTCTAATCAATCGCCCTACTCTTATCATACTCACTCAACATGACGTAGAAAAACTCGAGCATGATGGTGAGACACGACCTATGCCGTCTAAACCCATGTTGGAGTCCCCAAGTAGCTTGTAGGAATCCAAATGGTCAACAATCCTACTCGCTATTATCCCCTCTAAATATTACCTACAACTGAAGTTAAATGGTGTTATTTATAGAGGTTCCAAGCCTCTCTTCCCACGCATGAGATAGCAGTAGCGTCCTAATCGTAACAGTAGAGAAAAAGACAATACTAAAAGTTTTTCTTTTTTCTTTGCAGTCAGAAGAGAACATCCCTAACCTAAGCTAAAAGGACCTAAAGGAATTGGCAGCCAATTTCTCTAGAATCCCACGACTCGGGACCGGAGGTCTGTCACACCCCAAGTATAAAGTTTACAACACCCAGAAGGAACGTGCATAACCTTTATACCCCCTGCGGGAATAACCTTTATACCCCCTGCGGGATAACCTTTATACCCCCTGCGGGAATAACCTTTATACCCCCTGCGAGAGAGAGAGAGTAGAGAGTGAGAGTAGAGAGTGAGAGTAGAGAGTGAGAGTAGAGAGTGAGTAGAGAGAGTGAGAGAGAGAGAGTGAGAGAGTAGAGAGAGTAGAGAGAGTGAGAGTAGAGTACAGAGTGAGTAAAGTGGGGGGAGGGGTAATCACTATAAACCGAAAATACTTCTATCTATAATTTTGCGAACAGGAAAACAAAAGCACGAGACCATCGGACCGCAAAAGAAAAAATAATGCACCGACTGATGATCCAAAATGAATACCTGAAATATTAAAGTTTAGTATGAATCCGTTTTCAGTACCCCTAAAAACGATGATGATGATGATATGATGATGATGATGATGAATGATAATGATAATGATGATATAATATATGCTAAAATTCACTTTTTGGAGAATTATAAGGAGAAAATAACTTATTTTACACCGGAAGATATAATACGCGTTGTAAAACTGAAATCACATTCGGCAGTAGATCAGGACAAACGAAACGCGACAATGATTATTAAAACTAAAATTGAAATAGTTCTGCCCCTGTATTAGATATGGAGATCTCTAGACACGGGAGAAATACGTAACATCCTGAAGAGAGCGAACGCTGTTTCTATATATAAAAGAGGGAACATATATTAAGCGAAGAACTATAAGACCAGCGTTTTGACATCCAATCTCACCAAAATTTTCGAAACAATAGAGAAAAAATCTACTTTATGGAGGCAGAGGAAAGATTCAGAGAACTAACATGGATCAGGAAGATAGTCTAGCATAATTAATATAACAACAATGAAAACACTAATTTATATGGATACCAGCTTTGAGTTAATTATAATAGAGAGTTTCTAGCACAACCCTAAATTTGTTTTGTAACATCTTTTGAACTGTTACATAAGTTACCACTAACATGCTCAGCTTTGCAAATGTTTGTTAACCACAATATCTCGAGATAATTAGACACACTCATTGCGGTCTTACAAAAAGAATTAAAAACTGTTATAATCCAGTTATCGAAGTTAATCATGTCCTGCCATGTCTTCTAAATTATGAGCTTCATGGTAAGAAAATGTGGCTCTGCAGAATCATTGTAATTTTTCGTTTTTATTTTAAATCTTTCCTTAATATTACCTGTATTATGTAAAAAATTTTCTTACCAATAAATTTTTTCCTACTAAAACAATGAGAGAGAGAGAGAGAGAGAGAGAGAGAGAGCTTTTAAATCACACCTTTTAAATGGTTTGTGGGTAAGGGCTTCACGTATGTTATTTTAGTCCAGGGTAGTTTATGTTGAGGTGTTAACGTAACTTGCACTTGGGACTGTTAATTGTAAGACAACTACCATAGCTGGGACTGACACACGTTATCCCCTGCATACTCTATATATATCTATATACAGTATGTCTCTATATATAAATAGATAGAGTGATTAACACAAAGATAAGTGTGAACGTCATTAATGGGGTTAGAGCAATTATGTGCACCAATCCGAACACACCTCCGCTGCCATAAGGACCGCCCATTTTATACCTAACAGACTAGCTTGGGACGAGACAGAGGCGTGAGACTTCTTGTAAGCACTGTACATGGCAACATTTGGAGTATCGATTGGATGTTTTGCGAATCACTAATGGTGCACATATCGAATGTTTGTAACAACGTTACTTTAATAAAAGAAACTTTTGAAAATACAGATTCTAAATAATCTTGTTTAAGAATTTTACGTGTGTTATCAAGAATTTTATTAAAAGATGAAATTGTACAGATAATGTTCGGACACACTGGAATTTCTAAAAAACTTGTCAAAACTTGGTATCAGAAAAAACTTAATGAGATTCTCTGTAAAATGGGACAACACTGGAATTTCTACACTTCATGGTTGACTTTTAATAACAGCCAAAAATTGTACAGATAATTCTCGGACACCCTGTATATATGGGATGAATTTCACAATATATATACTAGGTGCACTCAATACATTTTGCCCCACCCTTTTTTCTTAGCTAAATAATAGGCCATGGGGCTGAAATGTCTTTTGGGCCGTAAGTTTG
This sequence comes from Bathynomus jamesi, assembly GCA_023014485.1. Classification (NCBI taxonomy): domain Eukaryota; kingdom Metazoa; phylum Arthropoda; class Malacostraca; order Isopoda; family Cirolanidae; genus Bathynomus; species Bathynomus jamesi. Next base: position 154,208 of record JAJOZX010004329.1, on the reverse strand, counting down.
AACTTTCTGCGCTTTACATAACCGGATTTTTCTAGTTTCAACCTTCCCTCCTTGTATAAAACCGCTTTTAACCGCCTTTGTGTAAAACCGATGGTTAACGCAGTTTCGAAAATGGCGTCTGACAGTGGTGTGCGTTGTAAACAGAGAGCTGTTATCGAGTTCTTAACTGCAGAGAAGGAAACAGTTGGAAATATTCACAAACGTCTAGAAAACATTTACGGAGATACTGTTGTTGATCGAAGCACAGTTGGACGATGGTCTAAACGTGAGATCATCGGAAAGAGGGAGAGCCAGCCTTGGTGATGAGCCACGCAGCGGTCGCCCGGCATCGGCTGTGACATCTCACACTGTGCAACGTGCTAACAGCATCATTCGATCAAATCGGCGAGTCACATACAAGGAGCTATCACTGTAGCTACGAATTAGTGAAGGAAGTGTGAATATGATAATTCAGCAACTGGGATACTCAAAAGTGCGTTCACGGTTTGTTCCTCGCGAACTGATTGAAGATTACAAAGCCCAAAGAAAAGAAATTGCTTCTGAGTCGTTGGTTCAATACGAGACAGAAAGGGATGACTTCCTTTCACGAATTGTGACTGGGGATGAGACTTGGGTACACCACTTTGAACCTGAAACAAAACGCCAATCCATGGAGTGGCATCACGCAGACTCCCCCCACTCAAGAAAAAGTTAAAAATGGCTTCCTCTGCAGGAAAGGTTATGGCCACCATCTGAGACATGAAAGGGGTGATTCTGGTGGACATTATGAAGAAAGGACAAACAATCAACTCAGAGGCATAATATTGCTACCCTAAAGAGACTCCAGAGACGTATAAAGCGAGTTCGATCGGAGAGAAAACTGGAAGACGTCTTTATTTTGCGTGATAACGCAAGACCACACAAAAGTTTGCAAACAAGAGGGGCCATCACAAAAATGCGCTTGACTGCGTTATCCCACCCTCCATACAGCCCGGATCGGGCACCTTTAGACTTCCATTTGTTTGGGCCAATAAAGGATGCTATTCGTGGAAGAAAGTTTCAGAGTGACGATGAGGTTGTTGAGGAGGTTAAGAGGTGGCTCCAGCGGAACCCAGCGGACTTTTACAAGCAAGGAATAAAGGCCCTTGTTTCGAGGTGGAGGAAAGCCGTAAAAAAGGATGGAGACTATGTGGAAAAATAAAAACTTGTAAAAAAGGTATGTAACTACTCGTGTACAAAATTTCTGGAACTTGCAAGGAAACTTGGAAAGAAAAAAAAAAGGTGGAAAAAAAAATATTGAGTGCCCTCGTGAATATATATATATATATATATGAAAATTATTTCACGAAGGTAACACGTGAAAAATATTTATGATGAATAAAACCACGAAGGAAAGGAAACACAAAATGGTGCTCAAGCGCTTTCGTCTAATGACATCCTCAGGAACACTGAAGTACATAAAAAGGTTAAGCCTATATATAGGTTACAGAAAGAAAAAAGAAAAAATAAATAACATACATACACACACACACACACATACATATATATATATATATACATACATATCTATATATACAAATACATACACACATACATACATACATATATATACAATAAACAGAGAAGTAAAAATAACAAAAAATTATAAAAAAATTAAAAATTAAAACCTTAAAAGATTACCAGTGAGGCGTACAGATTTTGTAAGGAAAAATATCGATTTTTAGCACAAGATCAAATGGATTATAAAAATACAAATTTATACTATCGATTTTTAGCACAAGATCAAATGGATTATAAAAATACAAATTTATACTGTCCGGTTTTAACACATGCTGCCTATGGTCAGGTTTCGATATATATAAAAAAATAATAAAAAATAAAATGCAAATTAAAAGTTAATAAAGTAGAAACAAGTTTACCAAAGATTTAATGTTACACTTCTTATCTATATCTGTTTTAAGGAATTCAACATAACAGGATCGAGTTGAAAAAGACCTTTGCTTATGTTGAAGTTATTTGAAAGTTGGATAATGGCAGACTCAAGAATATTTCTATTAACAATGTTGCTTGAATGGAAATAAAACTGAAGCATTATTCCAATCAATACAGTGGGAACTCTGACAAATGGACAAAAAGGGCACTGGACAACTGTCCTGTTCTAACGGAATATTGATGCTGTTTTATACGTATGTGCAAATCCTTTCCCGTCTGACCTATGTAAAAGGAATCACATTGTTTACAACCAATTTTGTAGATAATGCCTGAATTATTGGTAGGGCTATTTTTTACTATGATATTTTTCACAATATTGTTATATGAAAATACTACATTATTCCAAAAGTTTAAGTACATTAGCAATGCCTAAAAAGCCCGGGAAAAATGGAAGTACTAAAATATTTTTTGACAAAGTACGAGTGTTATATTGACACGATAGAAAGTTCGTTTTGCCTTGTTGAGACAAGATTCCATAAACGCAGATGGATAACACAATCACTTCCAATACCGTTGATTTTTTCCAATTCGGCATCGATGTATTCCGGACTGGCGATCCTAAGGGCGCGGAGAAACATTGATGAAAAATGGCCTTCTTAGTGGGGGTATCATGTCCCGAGTAAAAGTGTACGTAGGACAAATTGTTTGTCGTTTCCGATAGATACTAAACTTAAAACCTGGGCTTTCCCTATGTACACGCACATCCAAAAATGGGATTGAATTGTCTTGCTCAACTTCTAAAGTAAACTTAATGGAGGGGACTTGATCATTTAACTGAAGGAGGAAGTATCCAGGTCACGATTCATGGGCCAGATACACAAAATATCGTCGACGTACCGCAACCAAGATGCCAACCCCCAGGATTCTCGGAATGTAGTAATTTCGAAAAACTCCATATAAATATTGGAGAGGAGGGGCGATAAGGGGTTGCCCATGGCCATCCCAAAAACTTGTTGATAATACTCGTTATTGAAAGTGAATTTACAGTCTTTGATGCAAAGCTTAATGTTCCAAAACAATGTGTGAAGGTAGTGGCAGGTCATACTTATGTAATTCTTGGGAGAGAAAGTCAAGCATATCGTCAATCGGCACTTTTGTAAACAATGAACAAACATCAAAACTAATCAATTTATCGTTAGTTTCAGTACGTGCATTATTCAATTTTTCCGTAAGATCCATGGAATTTTTTACATGTGAATCAGAGATAGTTCCGAGAATGGGGGACAAGACTTTGACAAGCCATTTGGAGAGTTTATAAGTAATAGAGCCCACCGAGCTAATAATAGGGCGCATAGGGTTACCAGGTTTGTGGGTTTTAATAAGACCGTAAAGGTAGGGCAGAGCAGGTGAAGTGGACATGAAAAGCGGAATTAAGTCTTATGATCTTTGAGAAGCGTTTCAAGCCACTATTAAATGATTTGATGACGTCATCCTGCGGGTTCTTCCTAAGTTTGGTGTATGTGCGGGGTCCTGGAGAAGCTCGTTCATCTTTCCGATGTAGTCCACTTTGTCCATAATAACTATGGTGTTAGCCTTGTCTGCTTTAGTAATATGGAGCTCCCCATCTTTTTTAATTGTGAGAGGCTATCGCGAAAACGTTTAGGAAAGTTATCTTCGTAATTACCATTCGCCGCACTATAAACGAGGCCTTTAACTATGTTAAACAAATACTGAGGGAGATTACACTGTTTTTCAAAACACGCGAGACTGTAACAAATTTGTAAAGCCGAAGGTTTTTTAACAATAAAAAAGGACATACCATATCCAAGGGCACTTTTTGCATCGTCACTAATGTTTTTCGAAGAAAGGTTCAAAACACACTTTGAGCTTGCTTTTTTACTCCAGTGTTCCTGAGGATGTCATTAGACGAAAGCGCTTGAGCACCATTTTGTGTTTCCTTTCCTTCGTGGTTTTATTCATCATAAATATTTTTCACGTGTTACTTCGTGAAATAATTTTCATATAATGCACCACGCGTTCCTTCGGCTTGCTGTTCCCTCTCTTGTCTCCGTTTGTGTCCGTGTTTTCTTCTACATTAATGAAGGGGCATGCAATTCGTATCCGACGAAGTTTCTTACTAAGTGTCTGGAGGAGCAAGTTCTTCCCAAATCCCTGCTTCCGATTCGCCTCAGACAAATTGACGACCATCCGTTCAACAACTTCAGCAGATTAATTTTAAAGAAACATATTGAAGTCACCAGACAAAATGAGTGGTCCGCCTTCAAAAATTTAAACATCGCCAAACATAATTTTGTAACCGTTATTCCCCAACCGTGGATCCAACCTTTGTTTGATGAAATTTACAACGAGTTGCGTCGGAGAACTACTTCACTTCGTAACATTTTGGATCGAAAATTAAAAGTCTCATTCGAATAGTCAGTGGAGTAAAAAAGCAAGCTCAAAGTGTGTTTTGAACCTTTCTTCGAAAAACATTAGTGACGATGCAAAAAGTGCCCTTGGATATGGTATGTCCTTTTTTATTGTTAAAAAACCTTCGGCTTTACAAATTTGTTACAGTCTCGCGTGTTTTGAAAAACAGTGTAATCTCCCTCAGTATTTGTTTAACATAGTTAAAGGCCTCGTTTATAGTGCGGCGAATGGTAATTACGAAGATAACTTTCCTAAACGTTTTCGCATGGCCTCTCACAATTAAAAAAAGATGGGGAGCTCCATATTACTAAAGCAGACAAGGCTAACACCATAGTTATTATGGACAAAGTGGACTACATCGGAAAGATGAACGAGCTTCTCCAGGACCCCGGCACATACACCAAACTTAGGAAGAACCCGCAGGATGACGTCATCAAATCATTTAATAGTGGCTTGAAACGCCTTCTCAAAGATCATAAGACTTAATTCCGCTTTTCATGTCCACTTCACCTTCTGCCCTACCTTTACGGTCTTATTAAAACCCACAAACCTGGCAACCTATGCGCCCTATTATTAGCTCGGTGGGCTCTATTACTTATAAACTCTCCAAATGGCTTGTCAAAGTCTTGTCCCCCATTCTCGGAACTATCTCTGATTCACATGTAAAAAATTCCATGGATCTTACGAAAAATTGAATAATGCACGTACTGAAACTAACGATAGATTGATCAGTTTTGATGTTTGTTCATGTTTACAAAAGTGCCGATTGATGATATGCTTGACTTTCTCTCCCAAGAATTACATAAGTATGACCTGCCACTACCTTCACACATTGTTTTGGAACTCATTAAGCTTTGCATCAAAGACTGTAAATTCACTTTCAATAACGAGTATTATCAACAAGTTTTTGGGATGGCTATGGGCAACCCCTTATCGCCCCTCCTCTCCAATATTTATATGGAGTTTTTCGAAATTACTATATTCCGAGAATCCTGGGGGTTGGCATCCCTTGGTTGCGGTACGTCGACGATATTTTGTGTATCTGGCCCATGAATCGTGACCTGGATAGCTTCCTCCTTCAGTTAAATGATCAAGTCCCCTCCATTAAGTTTACTTTAGAAGTGAACAAGACAATTCAATCCCATTTTTGGATGTGCGTGTACATAGGGAAAGCCCAGGTTTTAAGTTTAGTATCTATCGGAAAACAAAACAATTTGTCCTACGTACACTTTTACTCGGGACATGATACCCCCACTAAGAAGGCCATTTTCATCAATGTTTCTCCGCGCCCTTAGGATCGCCAGTCCGGAATACATCGATGCCGAATTGGAAAAAATCAACGGTATTGGAAGTGATTGTGTTACCATCTGCGTTTATGGAATCTTGTCTCAACAAGGCAAAACGAACTTTCTATCGTGTCAATATAACACTCGTACTTTGTCAAAAAATATTTTAGTACTTCCATTTTTCCCGGGCTTTTTAGGCATTGCTAATGTACTTAAACTTTTGGATATTAATGTAGTATTTTCATATAACAATATTGTGAAAAATATCATAGTAAAAAATAGCCCTACCAATAATTCAGGCATTATCTACAAAATTGGTTAAACAATGTGATTCCTTTTACATAGGTCAGACGGGAAAGGATTTGCACATACGTATAAAACAGCATCAATATTCCGTTAGAACAGGACAGTTGTCCAGTGCCTTTTTGTCCATTTGTCAGAGTTATCCCACTGTATTGATTGGAATAATGCTTCAGTTTTATTCATTCAGCAACATTGTAATAGAAATATTCTTGAGTCTGCCATTATCCAACTTTCAAATAACTTCAACATAAGCAAAGGTCTTTTTCAACTCGATCCTGTTATGTTGAATTCCTTTAAAACAATATAGATAAAAGGTAAACATTAAATCTTTGGTAAACTTGTACTACTTTATTAACTTTTAATTTGCATTTTATTTTTTTATTATTTTTTATATATATCGAAACTGACCATAGGCAGCATGTGTTAAAACCCGGACAGTATAAATTTGTATTTTTATAATCCATTTGATCTTGTGCTAAAAATCGATAGTATAAATTTGTATTTTTATAATCCATTTGATCTTGTGCTAAAAATCGATATTTTTCCTTACAAAATCTGTACGCCTCACTGGTAATCTTTTAAGGTTTTAATTTTTAATTTTTTTATAATTTTTTATTATTTTACTTCTCTGTTTATTGTATATATATGTATGTATGTATGTGTGTATGTATTTGTATATATAGATATGTATGTATATATATATATATATGTATGTGTGTGTGTGTTTGTATGTTATTTATTTTTTCTTTTTTCTTTCTGTAACCTATATATAGGCTTAACCTTTTTATGTACTTCAGTGTTCCTGAGGATGTCATTAGACGAAAGCGCTTGAGCACCATTTTGTGTTTCCTTTCCTTCGTGGTTTTATTCATCATATATATATATATATATATATACACAGAGGTGGGGAGTCGGAGTCGGGAGTCGGGGCTTTTTTGAAGAGTCGGGAGTCGGAGTCGGGAGTCGGTAAAAACGATCGACTCCCGACTCTTTGATTCAATTTCTATATGCCAACAATTTACCAGAATACTACTCTGCCCTAAATAAATATCTTCCTGAACTAATTCTAGATTCACATTTCCACATTTGATTTATTGTTCTGGTAAATCTTAGCAAATGAATTTCATATTTCTATTTTAGGATACTAGGTACCATATAAAAATTAGCAATATATTAATTATTAATTTAATTAGCCCCTATTAGTAATGAGTCGTGGGCCTAGTAGAAAATCAGCAGTCTTTCAATATTTTAAGCTAAATGAGGATGAAAGTATTTTTATTTGTCAAGTAGAAAAGGATGGTAAAGAGTGTAATGCAAAAATTAGTGCTTACACTGGGAAACATGCTAATGCTCCAACTAGAGCCTCAAACTTGAAACGCCATCTACGAAACAAACATCCCAATATTTATAAGGTTGTAGATCAGCATGATAAGGAAAGAGTCGGGAGTCGGTTGTTTTTGGCCGACTCCCCATATATATATATATATATATATATATATATATATATATATATGGGAATGAACTCAGAATGGTTCCCTGAGTTTTTTATGATACACACAGACCGTGCATGGAACAAGGAACTCTTCTGGGATAATTAAATCCACTATAGTCCGAATAAGTAATGGTAAATGACAAATACCATAGTTTTTCTTTTTCATGATGCTAGCCCGACGTGGGCAACGGGCCACTCGCAAAGAGGTCCCATAAATATAGCTTCCCTCACCAGCTATCTGCAAAGCAGACAGGATCCAGCTTTGGGACATGGATCTAGGTTTAAAGCAGCCTAGCCCTGCTACATTTAGAACCTCAATATAAGCAAAAGACTCGCTGTCCCAAAGCTGGATCCTGTCTGCTTTGCAGATAGCTGGTGAGGGAAGCTATATTTATGGGACCTCTTTGCGAGTGGCCCGTTGCCCACGTCGGGCTAGCATCATGAAAAAGAAAAACTATGGTATTTGTCATTTACCATTACTTATTCGGACTATAGTGGATTTAATTATCCCAGAAGAGTTCCTTGTTCCATGCACGGTCTGTGTGTATCAATATATATATATATATATATATATATATATATATATATATATATATATATGTATATAATGTGGTAACAGAGCAATGCCCAAAATTATCGGCCAGTTGCTCTCACCTCACACCTTATAAAGTGTTTTGAACGCATAATTAGAAACGAAACTTGACAAGCTTGACCTTCGTGAAATGAGGAATCATCGCACGGAACCTTTGAAAGGTTGAAAGGAAAGGCATATATATAATATATATATATATATATATATATATACACGATGATTCCTCATTTCACGAAGGTTAAGCTTGTCGCCCCTCCTTTCGAGTTGACCTGGTGAAGTATTGAGTTGGTTTCTTGTACTCTCCACCTCACATAGCCGGGTACGCCCGGCTCATCGGGGATTGTTCTGAGCCAGGTGTCTAATCTTCTTTTGAAGATGTCCGCTGCAACACCATTCGTGTTCCTTAGGTCTTTGGGCAGCTGATTAAACAATTTTGGTCCTATCACAAAAAAACTATTTTCTTTCAGGGTTAAAGATGTTCCCTATCTAGCCTTTAATTTGGGAACACGACACAATCTTCCTTTTCTACTTTCGACCGTGTTTGGGGAGTAAGATTAGGGACTGGTTTCTCCATTATTTTCCAAGTGTAAATGATGCTCTCTCTCTCTCTCTCTCTCTCTCTCTCTCTAGTGAATATACGTTTAGTTCGCGTAACTTTCCCAGTAATATATATATATATATATGTATATATATATACACACACACACACAATTGAAGTTAGCACCCAGAGGTCCGAAAACGCATCCTAGAGAGGCAGATGGAATATTTGAAGGCTTAAACATAAATTCAAAGAAAGTAAATTGGGAAAACGTAAATAAAGATTTAAAGGAGGTAAATTGGGAATTGCTACTACACGAGAAGACTCCACGAGAAATACTATGTATAATAAAGACGGAAACCAAACCTATAATACTGAAACATATTCCCGGGAGACAGGAAAGAAAACGTAGCAAGCTCGAGAGGAAAATCAGGACTCTATTCAGGCAACGAAGACAAACCGTAAAACATCTTCACAGATGCAGAACTGATGCAAAGAGACTCAAACTAGAGAGGAAACTTGGCGAAATAGAAATGGACCTAAAGCAAACATTCATACATAAGACAAACGAGGAGGAAAACAAGGTAGCAGAAAACATAAAAATAACCCAAAATACTTCTACACGTTTACGAAAAGGAAAATGCAATGTAAGGAGAGTATTGGACCGTTGATAGATGGGGAGGCCGAATACACAAATGACCCGAAAGAAATAAGTGAACTGCTTAGGGAACAATTTAAATCTGTTTAGCACCCCTAAGTTCGAGATGGAAGTGGAAAACTCAGACAAGTTTTTCGACATTGATCCAGATCAACCAAGAACAAATCCAGGCACAAACCTATTAATGGACTTCGAGTTCACGGAAGGAGATGTAATTACGGCCTTATCACAGATGCGAGACAATTCAGCGCCAGGGCCAGACACATGGAGTGCCACATTTCTGAAGAAATGCAAAGAGAGTATTGCAAAACCGCTATACTTACTATGGAGGAAATCACTTGACACAGGACAAATTCCACTCCCCTTAAAGAACGCGAACATTGCCCCCCTATTTAAAGGTGGTAACAGAGCAATACTCAAAAATTATCGGCCAGTGGCTCTCACCTCACACCTTATAAAGTGTTTTGAACGCATAATTAGAGACAAAACTACTTACTACCTACAAGAAAAAGACTTATACAACCCAAATCAACATGGCTTCAGGGCGGGTAGATCATGCCAGTCACAGCTACTAGACCACCAGGAGAAAATATTAGGAACATTGTGTCGAGGACAAAACATTGATGTAATATATACTGACTTTGCTAAAGCCCTCGATAAATGTGACCATGGAATCATAGCACACAAACTTAAGGATACAGGAATTACTGGAAAGCTAGGAAGGAGGATATTTAATTTCTTGACACAAAGAACGCAAAGAGTGGTGGTAAACGGAGTTAAATCGGAAGTCTCGGAAGTCGTGAGCTCTGTCCCACAAGGGACAGTATTAGTTCCCTTGCTGTTCATAATAATGATTGCAGATATTGATGCAGATATTAAGGACAGTCTTGTATCATGCTTCGCAGATGACACAAAGATATGTAAGGAAATATTGAACGAAGATGACATAAGAAAATTACAAAACGACATTGAAACATTATTCCAGTGGGCAGAAGACAACAATATGAAGTTCAACGAAGAAAAATTCCAACTTCTAAGATATTGTAATAACAAAGAGCTACAGAAAAAACGGTAAAAAAATCCGCAAGTCAAACAGATAACACCAAATCCACAAGAAGGCGCGAGCGGTACACAATAATATACATATGGAAAATACTTGAGGGCTCTGTCCCTAACCTCAGAAATGAAATAGAAACAAACTGGAATGAGAGAAGAGGCAGATTTTGTACGGACCCAGCTGCAGTGGGACAAGGGGCCATGAAAACAAGGATGGAAAATACCCTCAGAATACGGGGCCCAAAGCTTTTCAATGTCCTTCCAAAAGAAGTGAGGAATCTCCAGCCCACCGACCTGAATTACTTCAAGAACCAGCTGGACAGATTCTTGTGCAAAGTCCCTGACCAGCCATGCGTGGCTGGCTACGAGGGCAGGAGGAGATCAGAGAGCAATTCCCTCCTTCACCAAGTCCCGCAAATGAGGCGGGATGCTGCAGAGGGGTCGACCCTGAACCGTCGCTGAAACTCAACAAAGTAATATATATATATATATATATATATATATATATATATATATATATATATATATATATATATACAGGGTGTCCCATAAGTCCGGCATCATAGGAGAAATTCATATTTTTCTATTTCTACAAACCATAATTCATATTTTTCTGTTCAGTGACGAGGCTGTTTTTTTATGGAAATGGTGAGGTAAATCGACAGAACACCCGCTACTGGTCTCAAACCAACCCTCACTGGTATACCTCTTCAAAGGAACAAGGTGCATCTCGGGTGATGGTATGGTGTGGCATTTGGAAGGATCGCATCATAGGCCTCCTCTTTTTCGATGAACATGTCACTGGAGGCACCTACCTACGTACGCTCAAGGAAGAAGCATTTCCCAGTGTCTTGAACGAAGAAGGAAATTTCCCAACATGGTTCCAGCAAGACGGCGCTCCTGCACATTACAGCACCCAAGTAAGGGAATACCTGTACCAACAATTCCCTGGTCATTGGATAGGACGTCGAGGGCTTGTGCAATTGCCAGCTAGAAGCCCGGATCTCACGCCACTAGATTTTTATCTCTGAGGCCACTTGAAAGCGCTGGTATACGCAGAGAAAATTAGGAATGTTGAACATTTGCGGCAGCGCATTATTGGGGCGTGTAACACCATTACTCCTGACATCATTCACCGTGTGCTTGCTGACTGGGTAATCACGCCTGAATTTGTGTATTGAAAACAATGGTGGACATATTGAGCACGTTCTGTAAATAAAAGCTTTTGTTTTGCCTTTTTTTATTATTTTTCCTATGATGCCGGACTTATGGGACACCCTGTGTATATATATATAAGCAAACAACCACAGGGAAAAAGGAAAAAAGAAACACGAATTGCAAGCGCTTTCGTGATATATTCACATTGTCCTTGAAAATGTGAATGTATCACGAAAGCGCTCGGAATTCGTGTTTCTTTTTTCCTTTTTCCCTGTAGTTGTTTGCTTATTAATAAGATCACGTGTTATTTTGTGATTTTACTGCATATATATATATATATATATATATATATATATATATATATATATATATATATATATATATATAATGTAGCGACTTGCATACACAGTAAAACAATCTTCCATCCTCATAAACGCGATTTCTTTCGAAAGTAGAAGATTCAGGAAAGATAATTGTACCACAACCATAAAAGAGTCAACGGAGCAACCATTGCATTGCAAACTCCAAGAAAAGTTTCAAAGGCCTATCGCTTTACGAGCTATGCAATGAGAGAGAGACTTCCATCTTCAGACTTCAGAAACAGTTTCTACTTTGAACTGGGATACTCTCTTTTAACCACAGGAGAACTACGATAATGAGCACAAAATCCAAAACTGACGAGACCAGATTTGAAGTACAGCCTACCGGAATTCGGAACTGCCTATCAAGAAGCAATTTCTATTGGTAAACAAACAACAGAAATAAAATCACGAAAGAAAAATCTTCTCACAAGAAGACTCATTGGAGGAGGAGGAGGATATAAAAAAATAGGAAACAACCAGTCTTCGTCGTGCCTCCAAAAACGTAACAGTTCTTTCCATTAGCCTCTGTCTGTAGGCCTATTCCGTCACATCTTTATAATATGGTATTCTCAGTCAATTTCAACACCGAAATACTGTTGCGCATTTCTCATGTAATTATTTCCTTGTCCTTCATTATCAGTTGAAGCTTATTCTTTGTATTACTGACATTTACTTACTGCAAGACAGTCACTAATTTCAATATTGTAACATTACGTAATTGTTATTCATTTGTGAACATTTATCTTTTATTTTAAGTAAAATGAAAAACCGCACAACATATTATTGCCCTTGATTAATTCTAACAAAAATACTGGTGACCCCAACAAAGAATTAATAACTTTATTAATTATATTTTGTGGCAGTAGCGTGTCGTGATAAAAGTTCTTAAGGCAAACAATCAAAATAATAATAAAAACTAAAATAAAAAACTTTGTTGTCTATTTTACCTCATTAAATGTAATTTAGTTGAAATCTTCCAGGGTTTTTTTTTAAGCGAAATCTTCAATCACTTCAATGAAAAATTTAGCTCTATTCGTAGTTTGCTCAGTAGCTCTTTCTCAATTGACATGAACACTAAATTTCACATCCTTTCTTGCCCCTGGGAATTTCGTACATAGTTTTTTTCTATTCTTTTCAAGGCAGAAAAGCTTCCCTCTACTGACGCAGTGGTTGCAGGAATGGTCGAAACTAAATCACATAGCTAGCTACTTTCCAAATCATTAAATTTTATAAAAGCAAGAACATTAGCAGCATTTTTCTCTTCAAATTCTTCCGAAATGTAAGTAACCCTGAGCTGATCTTGACGATATTAAAAAGGAAGGGGTTCACTTTGAAAAAAAAAAAAATTAAAAATTATTCTTTCACTTTAAAATTTCCCATTTTCACCCTCAAACACAGCGAAACCATGTCAGTCACTAAGTGACAATTTGCCTCCAAAACTGGTGTGTGTGTGGAAGGAATAAGTTTTGCACAAAGTTTTGCAACCTCTTTAAAAGTTAAAAAGTGAAATTAATTTTTATTTGTATATTTTGAAGCCGTATAGGACAACCTTATTATGTGGAATGTGGATACATAAATATTGAAATATTTGAGAAAAATAAATATTTGACATAAATATTTGAGATATTTAAATATCATATTTGAAATATTTGAAAATAAACTACTTTCGATGATTTCGTCCAGATCCAGGGTAAGCAACTGAGCATTACGTGTATGATGGCCGTATTCTGCCATACATTTTAAGTAAAATATTGCAAATTTTTTACTTTTTCCTTAATTGGAAAACACTGGTACAATTTGTAGTTGTTATTATCGTACCAATCCAGTACCTAATGCATTAATGTGATTAAGTCTGAAAATTTTCTTTATCACAAATTCAGCCCTGCAGTACGACAACGTGTCATACGCAAAGCTTTTGATTGCTTACTCTGACCTTGAACGGATGAACGACTCCCGTCGCAAGACTAACCCTGGAATGCATAGCAGGGTCCAGTTCGACCCCACACGTACGATGATTTGATTCGCCTATGCAGTCTAATGTTAAAATTGAGTAAAATTATGGAAATACTTCATTGAAGCGTACAGTACATACTAAAAATTATGTTGCTAATTTTTATTAGGGTAAGCAATGCTTACCTTGCTTCAGTGGAATACACGCCAGTCTTCTGTAGCTTATTAAATTATAGCCCCAACAGTAACCAACGCTATTAATTAAGGCATCTTACAATACAGTATATATATTAGTGATGTAGGTCACATCCGCATCCGCATAACATCCGCACATTTTCTCGCATCCACATCCGCATCCGCATCCGCACTTTGGACTGCGGATGTGGACCGTTGAGATAAAACGTCATTAATAAGCGGAAATTATCAAATTCTACTATAATAATAGAACTAGTTCATTGTGCGCAAAAGTGATGCAAGCGACAAGACGAGAGGCTGTTTTTGTATGAAGTTACTCTCTTGCAACCTACTTAGATCCACGTTACAAAGCTAAGTTATTTTCACCTAGTACATTAGAACGAGTTAAATCATCACTTGGCAAAGCAGTTGAAGAGCTTCAATCTCTTGAATCTGTCGCTTCGCCACCCACCAAAAGAATAAAAGTTTCAGTGACAGAACCAACACCTTCAACAAGCAAATCTATCACAGAATCTGTCTCTCAGTTTCTTGAGTCAAGCAGCAATGACGAGACCTACGCGATGTCAAAAGATGTAGTAAAAATGATCGAGAGCTATCACCAAGAAAAACGCCTGGCTGCATGTGACAATCCTATTAGTTGGTGGAAAAATACGCAGAATATCTATCCATACTTGAGTAAACTTGCAAGGAAACATTTAGCCTGTCCTCCAACAAACGTACCAAGCGAGAGATTATTTAGCAGTGCTGGATTAATATATGATGAAAAGAGAAACAGACTGGCGGCAGAAAGGCAGAAAAATTAATGTTCCTTAAGCATAACCTTCCTATAATTAAGTTTGAACATTAAACGATGAACATCTTAGTTTACTTTATTTTAATTACTCATTTATAAATATGCCTAATAAAACTTTAAACTTAATATAAATAGTTATCAAGCTAATTAAAGATCTCTTTCTATAAGGGTGGAGGTTGGTTGGGGAAAGAGGTCGGTGGGGGTGCATTTGAGTTGGGTTCACGTCCCGCATCCTGGTAACACAATTAGGGTTTCTAATTGTGGCTGAAACTCGACAAAATATAACGAATTTATTTGCAGACGAATTCACTAATTGATTTCTATATTAGTTAGATGCTTGATATTATTTTATATGTTCAGAGAAAAGTACAGCAATTATTGTACAATTAATCAATTATACTACATTATAGCTACAGCTCTTTCCATATAATAACTTATTATATACGTTAAACACAACAAATCTCGAATATATCCTAAAAAATAACGAAAATGTAGACATCCGCATCCGCATCCGCGGATGTTGAAATCAAACATCCTCGTCCGCATCCGCATCCGCGGATGTGAAAAAAATGACATCCGCTACATCACTAATATATATACACATATATATAATAAATAAAAAAAATGGTGTACAAAAGTGATTCTTTCTCAAAATCGTTCGGAGGATAAACAAATCATTGCAATTGAACAAGCGTTTTTCCACACACATACACACACTAAACACAAGGTGAAAAAACACGTAAGAAAACAATTTTTTACTTAAGAAATCTATTTCGATTCTCAGTGGAAATCCTCATCAGAATAGAAGGTAAAGTACAATCTTTTTTTACGAGGGTTTTACCATTTATTTGTTTGTCTACAGTTATTCCAGTTTAAACTTATTGAACTATATATTATATATATATTATAATTTTAGAGCACTGAAGATGGAAAATTATTTCTGAAACGTATACTCGTACATGTTAAACACTTGAATTTCCCTGTTTATCCTTAAACTACGCTTCCTTAGAGCAAGCCTTTATATGAAATAAATAAATAAATAAATAAATAAATACACACACACACCGGGTGGCGCAAAACTTGCGCACCATAAGAATTTTCAGTGTTGACTATAATTTTTTTTTAGGTAGTGGATGGCTGTGAAATTAACAATAGACGAGAGGGTGAGCTTGGTTTTAATGTTTGGAATACCAGGTACTACAAAGCGATGAATCGGTACAGAATTTAAATTCTGTACCGATTCGTCGATTCGTAGTACCTAGTATTCCATATATTAAAACCAAGCTCACCCTCTCCTCTGTTGTTAATTTCGCAGCTATCCACTAACTAAGAGAAAAAATAATATATTATTAGTCAACACTGAAAATTCCTATGGTGCGCGACTTTTTGCCAATTGTCAGACTTCAATTTTGACACAGAATAGTTTCGTTAAAACTAACGAAAATATCACGACTTAACTAACCCTACCAACTAATTAGGTCAATTGAATGGCCGGCCGGTTAGGTAAACTGTACAGTGTACACCCTTGATAGCTGGTTAGGTTAAGTCGTGATATTTTCGTTAGTTTTAACGAAAATATTCTGTGTCAAAATTAAAGTCTGGTAACTGGCAAAAAGTCTGGGGTCCAGGATAACAGGAAAGTACCATTTTTTTTCTTTTTCCTTGTGGGATTGCATTTTATATATATATATATATATATATATATATATATATATATATATGTGTGTGTGTGTGTGTGTGTGTGTGTGTGTGTGTGTGTGTTACAGGGAATTTGTGTAACTAGGGATTTCATGTAAGGTTAAGTCGCGATATTTTCGTTAAAACTAACGAAAATATCACGACCTTAGCTTACATGAAATCTCTGAACATTTTAGAGATTTCACAGATTCCCAGCAACATATTATATACCTTTCAAAGGTTCCGTGCGATAATTCCTCATTTCACGAAGGTCAAGCGTATATTAAAGCCCTTTAGTTTTTAAATTCCTGAATATATTTTGTAATTAAAAAGATTTTCTTTTAAATTAAATTACAAAGACTTTTGCTCTCATGGCAAAATTTAATAAAAAAATATCCGACTAACAAAATCAACTAATTTTAAGGTCACAAAGTTGACTCCGCATACCATGGCCGCCAGTTAAAATTAATATGGTCAAACTGTCATATAATCTTATCAGTCCAAAACTTGGCATTACATTTTTTATTCGTCCGAATCGAGAACCCCCATCCCCTCACACACACTGGGGGGTTATTTTAAAATTATTATTATTTCTCAAGTTTAATAAGGCAAAATGATACTTATCTTTTTAACTTGAGATTAACATGAAAATTAGATACGAATCCCGTAACACTTACCAATTAAAATATTTTCATGCATGAAAAATAGTCACTAAATAAAATTTTAAAGAACAGGGTGTCCATAAATTATAATTACAAATTCAATTCAATCTCAATTGAATTTGTGAAGATAATTTATGGATACCTTGTAATCTATTTACGTAACATTTTAATTCTGTGTGTGTGTGTGTGTGTGTGTGTGTGTGTGTGTGTGTGTGTGGTGTGTTTCAATCGCTAGTGAACCACTTTCAAACCAATAACTATACAAATATTCCATTCGCAACGGACAACTTCAATAACGATATTCTTATGGTTGTATTTTTTCTACATGCATGGATGGTGTGGTTCTATCGCAGTTTTGCGAAGAAGACATCGTAAAACAACACACGGGGAACGACGAAGGTGCAGGAATGCGACAAACAAATACAAGATAAAATAATATGATTTATTCGGAATTGAATCTCACAACCTTCTCTTTTCTTTCCCCCTTTGCTCAAATTGAATTTTGGTCTGCGAGGGAAAATAGATGGATATTTCGAAAGGATATTTCTATCCGAGGAGGACACACGAGCCGTGGAGACGCCTGCCATTTACTCTATTCTCATATCAATACTGTTTGGAATACCACAAAAATGAATGTTCTGACGTGTTTCAAACAAACAGGAATGTGGGATAGGTGTGGTGGAAGTATAAAAAATATTTTTACACTTTCTCATACTTCTGCGATATATAAATATTTACGTGATAAAATTAGAAGAGGGAGTTTCTCCGAAGTCGTTCACCATCTGTCTTTATTAATTAATAAATAATTAATAAAGGATAAGGATATTACTATATGGCAACTTTTCTTTACATGCTAGATTCGCCAATTTTTTAAAATGGTACATTACATGTATACTCACAGTCTCACTATATAGCGTTGACTCGTTCTTTAATGTCGAAGCTAGTTGATGTGTAATTTGGTGGCTGTTGTTTGTGCTTCATACTTGATATAAATCATCCTGAAATAACGATATCACTATAATAATAAGTTAATGAATTTTCATACACATGATAACCTGTTTAAATTAAAATTATATAATATTGGGTTACTAAAAGACCGTTACAAAAAAAATAGTAAGCGCATTCATGGACTTTGTTCTTAAGTAATGCTGTTAAATCGTCAATTGAAGTAGTTCTCTCTTTACCAATACACAAAGTTATACAAGACTAGTTTTGTTAGGGTTGCTCTCTTTTTTTTATGAACATATTTTTACTTTTGGTCAACTACAGTCTCACAGCAATTTGTATATAAACTTTAACTATCGTATAAAGCAGTGGTTCCCAAAGTGTGTTCCGCGGAACCCCAGGGTTCCGCGAAAAAAATTCAGGGGTTCCGCGAGCTAAAGTTTAAAATAAAAAATATTTTATTTAAAAAAATATAAATTACTCATTTTCAAAAAAATAAGTCTAGCGAAGAAAATATGAAAATTTTGCACGAAGGAAAATAAAGCATAAGTATGGTTTGAGCGAAATATTTAGAAACGGCAATAGGCTTGAACGAAACATTTCGAACGTAACAGCAGCGCCCTCTGTAAGAGCTGCCAATTTTTTTTGGCCATACTTATCATGTTTTGCGTATTTGATTTACTTTTTAAAAGAAAATTTCCATAAATAGCAACTAAATTATCATTAATGGAAAACATTTATTAATATTAGTACATAATCTGCATGTAAAATGATGTAAACTGCGTTTGGAGACGTAGCCAACATGTTTTGAACTTGTCATAATCTATTTCTATAGTAGTCGAGGTACTCGACTCGAGCGTGCGTTATCAGTTTGTTTTGTAAGCTTTGGAAGTGAAGTGATCTGAGGTGGTTATACAAAAAGACTTTATTAACTGCAGCAGAATGCGCAGTAAAAATATCAGTATTTTCCTAATGTTTACATGGGATATTGTGCATCTGTTTACAAGACGCTAACAGGTCTAAGTGAAGCCTAACGAATAATTAAAGTGCAGAAGATTGTGCAGCAACGTTGCTTGCCTCTACCTACTAGGCCTACTTGATAAACACTTCGTTAGTGCAATCTTTGAAATCGTTGTCCTCTGTGAATTAATTTGGTTAGAACTTTTTATTATTAATTTTTCGTAATTGTAATATTTCAAAATTCGTGAAAATTAACCCTTCAATGGATCGATGGTTAAAATATGGGTTTCGTAAAAAAACAAATTACTAGTAATGCAGAAACTAGTGAAACAAAAGCATCTATAGAA
Organism: Bathynomus jamesi; assembly: GCA_023014485.1. NCBI lineage: Eukaryota > Metazoa > Arthropoda > Malacostraca > Isopoda > Cirolanidae > Bathynomus > Bathynomus jamesi. Next base: position 134,893 of record JAJOZX010004329.1, on the reverse strand, counting down.
GATACAGAAATTGCAGAAGCTGCACAACCACCAACTTCTAGTGTGATTAATCCACAAAAAAGAAATCTGCTTCCTCCGATTCTGTGCAGACATCTATGAAAAAACGTAAATATGATCCTAATTATTTGTTATATGGTTTTACTAGTATTGGTGACGAAGAGCCCCAGATGCCCTTTGCTTACTTTGTAACAAAATATTAGCAAACAGTTCTTTAGCACCAGCAAAGTTACAGAGACATATGGAAACAAACCATCAGACTTTTAAAAATAAAGATATTCTTTTTTTGAAAGAAAACTTGAAAGTCTGAATAGCTCTAGAAGTGTCTTATTAAAAAAATGTAAAACAGACAATGAAAATGCAACAGAAGCGTCATATAAAGCATGTTACCGCATTGCTCTTGCTGGTGAGGCACATACTATTGGTGAATCACTTATAAAACCTTTATTAAAAGATATAATTAATATCTTGCGTGTTTAATGAAGATTCTGTTCAGAAAGTTGAGGCTGTATCTCTTTCCAACAATACGGTGTCAAGACGTATTAATGATATTGCTAATGACATTCAAAATGAACTTATTTCACGATTGCGTGTATGTGATGCTTATGTATTACAAATAGATGAGTCCACAGACGTTGCTGGACTAGCAATTTTACTTGTGTTTGCTAGATATGACTTTAATAAGAAAATTGAAGAAGATTTGCTTTTTTGCAAAAGTTTAGAATTGCATACCACAGGAAATGATATATTTAATTGCATTGATAATTTTATGAAAACGCATGATATAGGCTTGAAAAATGTATTTCAGTATGCAGCGATGGAGCAAAGGCAATGACAGGAAAATTAGCTGGCGCTGTAACACGAATCAAGAATGTTGCAAAAAACTGCAACAGTAATCACTGCATTCTTCACAGATATGCATTATGACAAAAAGGATTTCAGCTTCATTAAAGATAGTTTTGGACGAAGCAGTGCAGATTATCAATTTTATTAAATCTCGGCCATTGCAATCACGAATTTTTAAGGCCTTGTGTGAAGATCTGGGTAGTCTTCATAACACACTACTTTTACATACAGAAATTAGGTGGCTCTCACGAGGAAATGTTCTTGTGAGAATGTTTGAATTGAGGAGAGAATTGTTGTCTTATTTTATTGATCATAAATTTAGATTATCTGACAGATTAACAAATATGGCATGGCTAGCAAGGATTGCATATTTAGCAGATATTTTTTCAAAATTGAATGAAACATGTCTATCTCTGCAAGGGAAAGAAGTAAACATTTTTCAAGCGCAAGATAAAATGGTATCTTTATCACGTAAATTGCAGTACTGGATCTCAGATGTGGAACAAAATACTCTCGACTGTTTTCCGCTTCTTAGTGACTTTCTCCAAGAATCCGAAGTGGAATTAGATGTTGAAATCCTCAATGATATTAAAAATCATCTCAACAGCTTATCAGAATCTCTAATTGAGTATTTTCCAAATTTGAAGAACAAAGACCATTACTGGGTACAGAATCCATTCAAAGTTAAAGAAAAGCCAACAGGATTTCTAGCAGTGGATTATGAAAATTTAATAGAAATTACTTCAGATACTCAGTTAAAGGCCAAGTTTGAAGAAGTTCCGGTAGCTATTTTCTGGGGAAATTTAAGTGACGAATATCCGGAATTATCAAAACGAGCCATACGAGTGCTATTGCCATTTGCAACAACATATTTGTGTGAATCAGGATTTTCAAGATATGCGAGCACGAAAACAGAATATCGCAGCAGACTGGATGCTGCACCAGATATGAGAATTCAATTATCCAACATTAAACCAAATTTCCAGAGGATACTGGAGTCTAAGAAGCAGAAGCATTCTTCCCATTAGGTATTCATTTCATTTTTGTTAAACTAATTATGTACAAATTTACAAAAATTAAGGTGTTTTTTATTCGAATTTTTTTATTTATTTTTTAATATAAATAAGTTCTCCTTTTATCCCACAATTTGTGGTTTTTAATATTCTTGAATATAGGTAGGGGTTCCACGCTTTTTTAAATAATGTCAAAGGGTTCCGCGGCAAAAAAAGTTTGGGAACCACTGGTATAAAGTATACTGTCACTGATAGAACTATTGAATAGGCCGGGCTAACAACAGTTCTTAGACAAGCCATTCTATCGACAGGATTTTTGGGATGTTAGAAAGAGTTAGGTTAGATTAGCATACGTTAAGTTAGGCTAAGCTTCGTTAGGATACACTACGTTAGGTTAAGTTATGGTGTGTTGATGAAATTTTCGGTGAACTTATAAAATGTGTATAGGTCCGAATAGGCTCCATACTTAAGTAACTGGTTGGTTGTCCGCACTTCGGATAAACCTACACTGTATAAATTCATAGTTTTTTCAGAATGGAGTTTGCATCCAACTTTCGAGATATTTATCAAATTTTATGCACATACTTCTCTTTTCAAGCAATTTTGACATACTCAACTTCGCCTATAAATAAACCTTCCAAATTCTGCATTCTGAACCAGTTTGAACAGTCGTTTAAAAAATTCTCGTGGTGAAACACCATGTTTCTTATTGATTTATATCGATAGCAATCAGAGTTTCGCGACAAAACCTTTTGAATTGATTGTACATCTGGAATCATAACTTTTTATTCTCTAAAATTAGCTGCTGGTTACAATGTACTGTATCTAATGCGCGAAACCCTAGTTCAGTAACTGGGAAGGACACGGTGCTCATACCGATCCTGAGAACATTTCACTGCTGCCTTACACAAATGAGTGTGGAAGTACACTTGGGAGCAGCACTGCGTGAATAGTACACAATGCCCGAAGTACGTGGGAAGTACATATTTTATAGTTTATTTTTGGTTAATTATAATTTTAACTTTAATATACAAGTTTACCTTTTTATTGCTTTTAAAATCTTCCTTTATTCATTTATTTTTTATGCAGAAAGGAGGGACCAAGGGCAAACGCCCGCAAAAATGTTCCCCCGAAATAGTAGAGAGCCGAAATCAAGGTACAAAGTTTTTATTGTTATATATCATATATATATATATATATATATATATATATATATATTATATATACACATATATATATATATATATATATATATATATATACATATATATATACACAAACTCAGAATGGTCCCCTGAGAAATTTATATGTTAAACACAGACCGTGCATGAAACAAGGAACTCTTCTGGGAAAATTAAATCCACTATAGTCCGAATAAGTAATGGTAAATGACAAATACCATAGTTTTTCTTTTTCATGATGCTAGCCCGACGTGGGCAACGGGTCTCTCGCAAAGAGATCCCATAAATATAGCTTCCCTCACCAGCTATCTGCAAAGTAGACAGGATCCAGCTTTGGGACATGGACCTAGGGTTTAAAGCAAGCCTAGTCCCTACATTCAGAACCTCTATATAAGTAAAAGACTCGTTGCATTCACGTCGGATTGAATAAACAGAAAAAGGGGTAACTATTGTATTTTTAGCCAAAAAAAACAAAACTTAAACCTCAACCGGGACATTGAGCGTCCACTTTTCAAGGCACGTAACACGTCCGTTTAATATACACAAACTCAGAATGGTCCCCTGAGAAATTTATATGTTAAACACAGACCGTGCATGGAACAAGGAACTCTTCTGGGAAAATTAAATCCACTATAGTCCGAATAAGTAATGGTAAATGACAAATACCATAGTTTTTCTTTTTCATGATGCTAGCCCGACGTGGGCAACGGGTCTCTCGCAAAGAGATCCCATAAATATAGCTTCCCTCACCAGCTATCTGCAAAGTAGACAGGATCCAGCTTTGGGACATGGACCTAGGGTTTAAAGCAAGCCTAGACTAGGCTTGCTTTAAACCCTAGGTCCATGTCCCAAAGCTGGATCCTGTCTACTTTGCAGATAGCTGGTGAGGGAAGCTATATTTATGGGATCTCTTTGCGAGAGACCCGTTGCCCACGTCGGGCTAGCATCATGAAAAGAAAAACTATGGTATTTGTCATTTACCATTACTTATTCGGACTATAGTGGATTTAATTTTCCCAGAAGAGTTCCTTGTTCCATGCACGGTCTGTGTTTAACATATAAATTTCTCAGGGGACCATTCTGAGTTTGTGTATATTAAACGGACGTGTTACGTGCCTTGAAAAGTGGACGCTCAATGTCCCGGTTGAGGTTTAAGTTTTGTTTTTTTTGGCTAAAAATACAATAGTTACCCCTTTTTCTTTGTTTATTCAATCCGACGTGAATGCAACGAGTCTTTTACTTATATAGAGGTTCTGAATGTAGGGACTAGGCTTGCTTTAAACCCTAGGTCCATGTCCCAAAGCTGGATCCTGTCTACTTTGCAGATAGCTGGTGAGGGAAGCTATATTTATGGGATCTCTTTGCGAGAGACCCGTTGCCCACGTCGGGCTAGCATCATGAAAAAGAAAAACTATGGTATTTGTCATTTACCATTACTTATTCGGACTATAGTGGATTTAATTTTCCCAGAAGAGTTCCTTGTTCCATGCACGGTCTGTGTTTAACATATAAATTTCTCAGGGGACCATTCTGAGTTTGTGTATATTAAACGGACGTGTTACGTGCCTTGAAAAGTGGACGCTCAATGTCCCGGTTGAGGTTTAAGTTTGTTTTTTTTGGCTAAAAATACAATAGTTACCCCTTTTTCTTTGTTTATTCAATCCGACGTGAATGCAACGAGTCTTTTACTTATATAGAGGTTCTGAATGTAGGGACTAGGCTTGCTTTAAACCCTAGGTCCATGTCCCAAAGCTGGATCCTGTCTACTTTGCAGATAGCTGGTGAGGGAAGCTATTTTATGGGATCTCTTTGCGAGAGACCCGTTGCCCACGTCGGGCTAGCATCATGAAAAAGAAAAACTATGGTATTTGTCATTTACCATTACTTATTCGGACTATAGTGGATTTAATTTTCCCAGAAGAGTTCCTTGTTCCATGCACGGTCTGTGTTTAACATATAAATTTCTCAGGGGACCATTCTGAGTTTGTGTATATTAAACGGACGTGTTACGTGCCTTGAAAAGTGGACGCTCAATGTCCCGGTTGAGGTTTAAGTTTTGTTTTTTTTGGCTAAAAATACAATAGTTACCCCTTTTTCTTTGTTTATTCAATCCGACGTGAATGCAACGAGTCTTTTACTTATATAGAGGTTCTGAATGTAGGGACTAGGCTTGCTTTAAACCCTAGGTCCATGTCCCAAAGCTGGATCCTGTCTACTTTGCAGATAGCTGGTGAGGGAAGCTATATTTATGGGATCTCTTTGCGAGAGACCCGTTGCCCACGTCGGGCTAGCATCATGAAAAAGAAAAACTATGGTATTTGTCATTTACCATTACTTATTCGGACTATAGTGGATTTAATTTTCCCAGAAGAGTTCCTTGTTCCATGCACGGTCTGTGTTTAACATATATATATATATATATATATACACAGGGTGTCCCATAAGTCCGTTCTCGTAGGAAAATTTATTTAAAATTAAATTTACAAAATACATTAGAACTAAAATATGATAAATGATTAAATTGATGTCTTGACTTTTTTTTTGTTGCAGGTAGAATAATATGCAAATGATAATATGGAAGCGAGTTACACTCATGAGGAAAAGGCCTAAAACATTTGTTTTAGTTTTAATGTATTTCTTTTGTAAATTTAATTTAAAATAATTTTTCCTCTAAGAACGGACTTATGGGATACCCCGTATATTAAATTTTTGTAAACAATTTTATTTAAAAAATATAAAGTATGTCAGGATTCTGTTCTCTGTCGACACCAATAATTAAATCCTGTGACTAAATACTACGTTACAGAATATATATATATATACACAAAATAGCTTAGGACTTAGTTTAGGACGTTAGGACTGGCAGTTTCCGAGCTATTAAATATTAACATAATGCAAATGAATATGATTACGTGTTGCACATAAATGACAAATTTAAAATAACTAAAATATCCACAAAGAGTATGAAATTCAAGGAATACAAGACGAAAATGATTGAAGGGAACAACATCAAAAACTGTGATTCCTCTGAAAAGCAACTCTCTGTTAATATAACGAAAATGAATCCAAGTTAAGAAATAATGAACGAATGGGCGAGAAAACTAAAACTAAAATGAACCCAAAGCATTAAGGGCAGGATACAGTAACGTAGGAGTGGTTATGATGGGGGTTATAATAGGGAAAACAAGATAACCCGATACGAATGAGTATATACGACAATGGTACGAAAATTGGGTACGGGGTGGTTGGGTGGGAGAAACGCGAAAAGATTTTACAACCAATCACAAAAGCGCGGTGGATGACATGAAATAAAAAAAATAAAATAAAATATACATAAATATTTTTTAAAGCTATTTATTAATTGTCATTTATTTTATTCTGTCTTACCAGAATAAAAAAAAAAAATTACGTACATAATTATTTTTATCTTGTTTTTTATTTGAAGGTAATTAAAGTCCAAACTAATGAAAGGTAATTATTGTTTAGGTTTAACGAACTTTAGTTTAATTAATTATTTTAGCCTAAAAAGTTTGATACAGTTTTGAGTTTGTTTTTCATGAAAATGTGTACCAATTAGATTATTAGAAGGTACGGGGTTGGGACGCACTAATTTATTCATGAATGAGGGGCGCGACTGAAAAACTTTGCTGACAACTGGTATAGGGTGTACTGATTGGCTAGGACAGAGTGAGAGGGGAAGGGGCTATTATCGGCTAGGATAGTGAACGAGGCTCCAGCGTAATCTTTGTAACGCTATTGCAAAAACTGTGTATGTTGTAATGGTTACTCGCCATCATCGTCCTTCCCAGTTACTTCCCTCATTTTCCCCTCGTTCCCTTCATTTTCACACACCAATATCCTCATTATGACGTCACGTATCACGTGACTTTGATGTCATTTCCATCAGCCTCAACTTCACCCCAACTGCTGAAGCTGAATAACATTTGCGAGAAAAAAACCCAGGAAAAAACCTCGCAACCAACCAAAAATTACTAATGACGGATTTTTTTTTCTTCTAATACTTTATTATTTAAACCAGAAATAAATTTTAGGAAAACCCCCAAAATTCTGTAATTAGTAATTTTTGGAGCCTTGACTGGAATATTTTCTTTCGGCGAACTTTTTTCCAAAACTGTATATCCACACCCTTAAACCAGAGTCTGTATGAACTCCATTTGGTCCTTCTATGAGTGGTGACTTAAGTCGTCCAACAAAGTAAATTTCCATTTATGCCCAAATATATATATATATTATATATATATATATATATATATATATATATATATATATATATATATATATATATATATATATATAACACACACACACACACACCACACACACACACACACACGA